>BQNB010084380.1:0-28768 GCA_026074375.1 Tanacetum coccineum | reverse complement strand
TTTTTTACTAACAGGTGTCATAACACTTACGAAAAACGTAAAATTCAACTAATACACATCAAGATCCGATTTTTATCATCAATTATGCATGTTTAACACTTAACAATTATTATACATTCATATATCATATATCACATGTCATCATCCATGGTAAACTTGCAAGATTCACCATGGATCTCATCAAATTAACATTTAATAAAGCGAGAAGATTCATATTAACAATTAATACATACCGATTATTAACAATTAATCTACGATATCCATCAAATAAAAATTGCATACATCTTAGGGTTTTGTCTAATTAATTTTATTAACCCTAATTAGGGTTTATGAACACAAGATCATCAAATAAAAATTAAGACAACATCAAAACCTAGCAATTTTTAACGTTCTTGATAACAATTATGTAATTTATAGATCTATATGACCGGCTCTTGACGCCACTGTTGGAATTAGTAGACATTAAGATCATATTAACTATTAATAAATACGAGCACGCAGCGGAAGACTAGCACGTAAGATCATTCACATAGTCATATAAATTAACATAATAATAATAAAAGAAAAGCGTACCTTTTAGCAAATCTTGAATTAATAAATCAAGAACAATATAAGAT
The DNA here is from genome assembly GCA_026074375.1 of Tanacetum coccineum. Taxonomy (NCBI): domain Eukaryota; kingdom Viridiplantae; phylum Streptophyta; class Magnoliopsida; order Asterales; family Asteraceae; genus Tanacetum; species Tanacetum coccineum. The sequence goes on along the minus strand of BQNB010084380.1, from coordinate 28,151 downwards.
CAAAGTATGATCTCTCTTTGGATTCGTACACACGTTTGTTAGCGATTCAATTAGAATGCTAGTTCTTTTATAAACAATAAGCAAAACAACTTACTTTAAGTTGATTAATCAAATCGGTTTTCCCACTTGGTTGGGTGTAGTCGATTGACTCAACACGAGAGAAGGGGAAGAGAAAAGAAGTTTTGCTTTTAGGGTTTCACCAAAAGATATATCAAAACAATGAGCCTTGATTTGTTTATATAGGCATAAGGAATTTGTTATAAGGAAACAAATTCTCACCTCCTCTTGTTAAGGTATAACCGGCCCCAAACACAAGCCCACAACCCAAGCCAAAACTTCCCTTTTCTCATTATTTAACATTAAGTCCTTTATGTTAACATTTAACGACCATTAAATAAATTCCGTTAAGTAACTAATTAATTAACGACCGTTATCTTATTATTTACACAATTAATATAAATTAATTAATATAAATTAATTAATTATATTTATTGAATCCAAACGCTATCGTGTGCGTCTCCAAATGCTCGAGTCGCATTCCGGACATATATTATTTACGTGTGCATTCTTTTAAACATTAACATCTAAATCATGACTTATGATCAAATAAGAAGAAATCTTAAAGTGAGAAAGATGAAAAATAATTATAATCACATATTATAGATGCATTAACTTGAATTTGATGCATTCCTAATCTTTAAGATGTACCATAATAGTTATTCTAGCTAAAAACTAGATGCATATACGTATATTAGATGCATTTCATCTAGTTAGGCGAATCCTATGTATTTTTCGTGCTCTGCGGGTCAAACTTATTGCTAGTACTGCTTTGCATCGTTTTCACTTCAAAATCACTTTCGAAACTAATTAGGATGCATCTAATTGAATAAATATGCGTCTAATTCAAATCGTTACATCTCAAATATATGATTAGAGTTATTTTTCATCCTTCTCATTTTAAGTTTTCTTCTCACGAAATCTCTACCCTCTTAACTGTAGCATTAATGTTTACCAAATAATTTAGTCAGCTGTAAAAAAATAGTCGAATAACCTTCAACACTATTAAGGACTACAAAACTAATAGATATATATTTTTTAATATATAATTTCAAAATTATATGATAAAAGGAAGAGGAAACCAAATGCAACACAAATTACAGAAAGGACAATATGTCTAGCGTGGTCCTCTTGGACAAGGAGACCTATCTTTTAGAATGTGTTTTAGGAGAGAGGTCTAAGTTTCTCCACCTGTCAACAATATGAAGACTTGCCTAAAATTATAGTATCTTTGTAACATTTATTATATATTGAAATGTTTAGTACAGTTTTATTGGACTTATATTGATAACATCATATGAAAAAAAACTAATTTTATTAAGAAATGTGAAAACTAATAATTGACTTAATAGTAATAAACTGTTTGAATTTGATTTAATTGATTTAATATGAAAAAAACTGAATTTATCAAAAAATGTGAAAATTGTTTATTTGTAATTTAATGGAAAAAAATAACTGAAACTATTAAATAATAAAACTGAAAGTGTTGGATTAAATCATGTTTTAATTAAACATATCTTAACAAATTTTAACAAACAAGCCCTGTCAAGTTAGCTAAGAGAATACCCCGTAATCAATATGATCTTTTAATAGAAATTTAGTCGTCAACTTGTAATTAGTCTCTAAAGGTATGTTTGGCGAAACTAGGTATAAGCTGTATATTGTAAATTGTAAATTGTAACATGTATGTTATAAACTGCAAGCTGTTAACATGAGCTACAGACTGTAGCTATTTTTCAATAAAAGCGTTTGATAAATTAGATGTTAACTATAATTATAAGATGTAAAATAACATAAAAGAATATATCTATAATTGTAAAAAAAACAATAACTAAGGTGGTAAATGAAATGAACATTCAGAAAATAGTTTATGAATCATTCGATAAAAAATCTGCTTATGTCCGTTTGTTTATAAAATGAAAGAATACGAACAATATCTTACGTTCGTTTAGTTAAATAAATGAATATGAACAAAAGTTTCGTCCGTTCATTGATATCCATCAGCGTTAGATTATGTGTTCGTCAACGTTCGTTTATGTTAATTTATTTGCTAATTTTCATATAGATTATCTATCTACTATGAAGAGAGTTATATTGGATACTAAAAAAATGTTAGATACCAAGTGACTCATCCCCACCATCTATTTAAAAAGAAATCAATGGCTGAGATTAAAAATATTTTATTATTTCAGCTATTTTTTAAAACATAAATATCTCTTAAACCGTTAATCATTAAGCGAAAAAAATATACCATCACGACGAGCATCTAATTATCTTTCCATATATATCCACTTTAATATACTTTCGACAAAAAATAATTTCCCGCTTTTTTATATTTTTTTTTGTTGAAACTTGCATGAAAATATCATACGTGATTAAACACTAATTTGAATATTCGTATAAAATCATATATGATATAACACTAACATCGAATTACATGTGATTGCATTAAACTTAAATATTATATATACTAATATCATATATTATTTTATCATATGTAATTTATCAGTAATATCATATATGATTTTAAAAATCATATATGATTTAACACTAATATCATATATGATTTCTCATGCAAGTTTCAACTACGAAAAAAACGAAAAAACAAAAAAAAACGTAAAAACGTGAAAAAAAAACGAGAAAAAAAATCGTCGAAAGTATATCAAAGTGGATATCGATAGAAAGACAATTTTATGCTTGTCGTGATGGTATATTTTTTTCGCTTAATGATTAACAGTTTGGGAGATATTAATATATGAAAAAAATGATGAAAATAGTTTTTGGGTTTAATCTTATCCATTTGATTAAGATGTAGATGGATGGTAGGGATTAATCCCTTAGTATGCACATTAACTTCAGTATCCAAATGAACTTAAATCATCTAACTATATACCTTCATATACTTAATTACATAATGTCCTGATCAAGTCACCAAATAATGTGTTGCATTATTATTAAATTAAGGGTATAAGTGTAAATTCCGACAAAGTATACATATTTTTTGAACGCTTCTTTCGCTGGCTGCTAGAATTGGAGCTAGAATATTAAAGAAAAAGCTTTCATCTATCATAACCAAACACAACTTTTTTTCAAACACGAGCTTTTTTTAAATAAAAAGTTAACAACTCTAAATATCTTCAAAAAAACTCATTGCCAACAGGCCTTAACTATTTTCATGAGGCTGGTAGTAATCCCACCCATCCGTTCGGTTGGTCTATACAGACCAACGCGTCACCTCTCTACAGAGCAAGCCGATCGACGCGTTCCCTTAACCTTTTGATTTATTTGGTCTGCTCACAAACCGAACAAATGAAAAGGAATGTGTGTGTGAGTTTTTATTTTAATTAATTTTCGCACGATCTCCTTACTACAAATGTTTGATCTGAGATTAATCTAAGAAAAAGAAATCTTAGTTGGCGTTAAGAGGTCTCGGTGTGGTAACGGCGTTGGGTGCCAAACCAACGTCGTTGCCGGCGTTATGACACCGGCGTTTCGCCGTTGATCACGACGTGGTGACCCACGTTGACGTTGCAACGCTGCCCATTTTAAAAAAAAAACTATTTTTTTTTTAAAAAATGCCTTAACAGCTAGTTTTAGTATTTTTTTTTAATTTGAAAAAACCCTAGCCAACGGCTAGTTTTTTGTATTAAAAATATTTAATATTTTAAAAAAGCCAACAGCTATTTTTATTAAAAGAAAAAATATTTTTTCAAAAGTTTTTTACCCACTATATATATCCCTATTTCATATACATTTTCTCACACAACTTTCAATTCATCCTCAATCTTTATACACATTCATTAGCAAAAAAAAATGTTCGACTTTCCCATTGATGGCTCGATTTGGAACCTTCTTAATTCCGGCACGATGGGTGTCGGGTCTACGTCAAATTCTCAATTCCTCGGGTTTTCTAGCCAAGCTACGATGACTCCCGAGCAACAAGCTTTTTTTGAATCTCAACAAGCCGCTTTTGTTGCATTTCAACAAGATTTCTAAAACCGTACTGACAACAAAACCCACCACAATTTGAAATGCCACAACAACAAAACCCACCACAAACCGAAGACGAAAATATTCACGACGAACACGTTTTCGCGGTTAACACCGACGAGCTATTCGGTGCCGATCCAAGACCTCGTCCCCCCGGTAAACAACGCCCCAGAAAAAAACCAAATCCGACACATCGGCGAGCACCGGGGGAAGTAACTCGTCGTCCCAATTCCAATTCGGTGAGTTTGTGTCTCACGAATGGATTAAGGGATTTTGCATTGGGTTTAGTGGTTAGGGGTTAGGGTTAGGTATAAGGATTAGTGGTTAGGGAGAAGGGTTGAAGGTTTTTGTCACAGGAGTTAGTGGTTAGCAGTTAAGGGTTTGGTATATGAATTAGTGGTTTAGGGTTTAGGGGTTTTGGTATATGGTTTAAGTTTAGGTGTTTAGGGTTAGGTATAGGTTTTAGTGGTTTAAGAAGTTTAAAGTTTTGTGTATAAAATTTAATGGATAGGGTTTAGTCGTTAGTATAGGTTTTGAAAGTTAATAAATATATTACTTGTGATAATATACATAGTGATTGGGGATTAGAGTTTTTGGTATAAAGGTTTAGTGCTTATACGGTTTAGGTTATATTGGTATATGATTTAGTGGTTAGGGGTCAGGATGTTTGGTATAGATTAAAAGTTTATGTATAATTCACTTTGTGATATTAACCTATATTAGAGGGTTAGAGTTTTTTGGTATAGGTATTTAAGTGGTTTAGGGGTTTAGTTTTGGTATAGATTTTAAAGTTTATGTATATATCACTTGTGTTATTATATCTAGTATTAGGTGGGTTTAACGTTTTTGGTATATGGTTAGTGGTTTGAGGTTAAGGGTTTATTGTATAGATTTTTATAGTTTATGTATATATAATTTGTGATATTATACCTAGTGGGTAGGGGTTTAGATCTAGAATTTAAACTTTATGAATAATAAAATAATATATAATAGCTTGTGATAGTTATATACCTATGGATAGGGGTTTTAAGGTTTTAGTGTACTGTTTAATGGTTAGGGGTTTAAGGTTTTTAGTGTAACTTTTAGTGGTGAGGGGTTTTTAGGGTTTTTTGGTATATAATTCTAAAGTTTCTGTATATATCATTTAGTGATATTATACTCGTAGTTACTGGTATAAGATTATAGGTTTAATGGTTAAGGGATTCAGAGTTTTTCATATATTTAAAGTTTATGTATATATCACTTGTGATATTATACCTAGTGGTTAAGAGTGTTATCAGGTTTTTGGTATATGGTTTAGTAAGTTAGGGGTTTAGGGTTTTGGAATAGTGTTATAGTGGTCAGGGTGGGGGTTTAGTTTTTTTGGTATAGGGTTTCAGCGGTTAGTGGATTAGGGTTTTGGTACTAAAGTTTAGCGTAAGCTGTTCAGGTTATTGATATAAGGTTTGGCTGCTTAGGGGTTTAGGGTTTTTTTATTAGGTTTTACAGTTTATGTATAATACCAAACTTTGAATTATACCTAGTGGTTAGAGTTTAGGGTTATTTGGTATAAAGGTCTAAGGGTTTTTGTATATATATTAAAGTTAAGTATATACACCATTGGAATTAATACTATTATTTAGTGGTTTAGCATTTTGTCTATGTTTTAGTGGTTAGGGGATTTAGAGTTTTTCCGTAAATATTTAAAGTATATTATGTATAAATCATTTGTGATATTATACTAGTGGATAGGGGTTTAAAATTTTTAGTATAAGGTTTAGTATTTAGATGTTTAGGGTTTTTGGTATAGATTTTAAAGTTTATGTATATATTACTTGTGATATTATACCTATTAGTTATTGGGTGTTTAGAGTTTTTGTTATAGATTTTAAGGTTTATGTATATACCACTTGAGATATTATACCTAGTGGTTATGGGTTTAGGGTTTTTGGTATAGGGTTTAGTGGTTAGGGTTTAATGGTTAGGGTTTTAAGGTTTTTGGCATAATATCAGTGATAGATAACGTATGAAACGGAAGAAACATCCCAAAACGGACAAAACGTGCGAAAACGGACAAAAATGTGCGAAAACGGACAAAAACGTAAGAAAACAGACTGAAACATATGAAAACGGATGGATACGTCTGAAAACGATCGAAAACGAACGAAAACATATGAAAACAGACGATAACGTGCGAAAATAAAAGAAAACGTGTGAAAACGTGCGAGAACAGACGAAAACGTACAAAAACAGACAAAAACATGCGAAATCGTAAGAAAACATGCGAAATCGTAAGAAAACTTGCGAAAACGCGCGAGAGCTGGCATAAACGCGCGAGAGTTGGCGAAAACGCGCGAGAGCTGGCGAAAACGCGCCAGAGCTGACGAAAACGCGGGAAAGCTGACGAAAACGCGGGAAAGCCTACGAAAATGCGCGAATGCGGACGAAAGCGTGCGAAAACATAAGAAAACGTGCGAAAACGGACGAAAATGTGCGAAATCAGACGAAAATGTGCGAAATCGGACGAAAATGTATGTAAATGTAAAAAAACGTGCGAAAACGTAAGAAAATGTCAAAAAACGTAAAAACAGACAAAACCGTAAAAAAAGATGAAAAATGAAAAAAAAGACGAAAACGTAAAATAACTGACGAAAACGTTAAAAAACGGATGAAAACGTAAAAAACGGACGAAAACGTAAAAAACATACAAAAACGTAAAATAACGGACGAAAACGTTAAAAAACGGACGAAAACGTAAAAAAACAAACGAAAACGTAAAAAACAGACGAAAACATAAAAAACGGACGAAAATGTAAAAAATTAGACGAACACGTAAAAAACTGATGAAAACGTAAAAATTGACGAAAACGTAAAAAAAGACGAAAACGTGAAATAACTGACGAAAACGTTAAAAAACGGACGAAAACGTAAACAAACTGGCGAAGACGTAAAATAACGGATGAAACGTAAAAAAAACAGACGAAAACGTAAAAAGACAGACGAAAACGTAAAATAACTGACGAAAACGTAAAAAAACAAACGAAAACGTAAAAAAACAGATGAAAACGTAAAATAACTGACGAAAACGTTTAAAAACGGACGAAAATGTAAAAAAAATGGACGAAAACGTAAAAAACAAACGAAAACGTAAAAAAAAGACGAAAAAGTAAAAAACTGCCGAAAACGTAAAAAAAGGGACGAAAATGTAAAAAATTAGACGAACACGTAAAAAACTGACGAAAACGTAAAAAACGAACAAAACGTAAAAAAACTGACGAAAACGTAAAAAACGGATGAAACGTATAAAAAAGACGAAAACGTGAAATAACTGACGAAAACGTTAAAAAATGGACGAAAACGTTAAAAAAACCGACGAAAACGTATAAAACAGACGAAAACGTAAAATAACTGACGAAAATGTTAAAAAACGGACGAAAACGTAAAAAAACGGCCGAAAACGTAAAAAGTTGACGAAAACGTAAAAAACGTAAAGAAACGTAAAAATACGTACAAAATGTCAAAAAAATTAATTAATTGCAATTTGGGCAAGATTTGCCAACACTACAAATAATGAGGGAGTGGTAGTGTGAGTTTTAGTAAATTTACACTTTTGGTCCCTCCATGTTTTTCTTTTAATTTTAAATCATGTCTTTTTAATCTAATGAAATGAATGGTCAAGATTTATCCCTTGGTATGCAAGGAAAAACTAGTATGTAAAATAACTCACCTCATATACTTAATTACATAATGTCCTTGATCAAGTCACTAAATAATGTGTTGCATTATTATTAAATTAAGGGTATAAGTGTAAATTCCGACAAAGTATACATATTTTTTGAACGCTTCTTTCGCTGGCTGCTAGAATTGGAGCTAGAATATTAAAGAAAAAGCTTTCATCTATCATAACCAAACACAACTTTTTTTCAAACACGAGCTTTTTTTAAATAAAAAGTTAACAACTCTAAATATCTTCAAAAAAACTCATTGCCAACAGGCCTTAACTATTTTCATGAGGCTGGTAGTAATCCCACCCATCCGTTCGGTTGGTCTATACAGACCAACGCGTCACCCCTCTACAGAGCAAGCCGACCGACGCGTTCCCTTAACCTTTTGATTTATTTGATCTGCTCACAAACCGAACAAATGAAAAGGAATGTGTGTGTGAGTTTTTATTTTAATTAATTTTCGCACGATCTTCTTACTACAAATGTTTGATCTGAGATTAATCTAAGAAAAAGAAATCTTAGTTGGCGCTAAGATGTCTCGGTGTGGTAACGGTGTTCGGTGCCAAACCAACGTCGTTGCCGGCGTTATGACACCGGCGTTTCGCCGTTGATCACGACGTGGTGACCCACGTTGACGTTGCAACGCTGCCCATTTAAAAAAAAACTATTTTTTTAAAAAATGCCTTAACAACTAGTTTTAGTATTTTTTTTTAAATTTGAAAAAACCCTAGCCAACGGCTAGTTTTTTGTATTAAAAATATCTAATATTTTAAAAAAGCCAACTGCTATTTTTATTAAAAGAAAAAAAAAATTTCAAAAGTTTTTTACCCACTATATATATCCCTATTTCATATACATTTTCTCACACAACTTCCAATTCATCCTCAATCTTTATACACATTCATTAGCAAAAAAAAAATGTTCGACTTTCCCATTGATGGCTCGATTTGGAACCTCCTTAATTCCGGCACGATGGGTGTCGGGTCTACGTCAAATTCTCAATTCCTCGGGTTTTCTAGCCAAGCTCCGATGACTCCCGAGCAACAAGCTTTTTTTGAATCTCAACAAGCCGCTTTTGTTGCATTTCAACAAGATTTCCAAAACCGACAACAAAACCCACCACAATTTGAAATGCCACAACAACAAAGCCAATCTTCAAACTCACTTTCACAAACCGAATCCCAACCAAAAAAAGGCCGAATGAAACGCACGGCTAAAAAAGGAAAATCGTCCGAACCGATTGGCGACGTTACTTTACGTTGGACATCGGACGAGGAAACGTTACTTGCCGAATGTTTCGTTGCGGTTTCCGAGGATCGTAACGTCGGGCGTTCACAACCGAGGGACACGTTATGGTTTCGGGTTTTGAACGAATTCAATCGGAAAAATTTTCAACAACGTACCAAGGATATGTTGTCAAGCAAATGGACTACGTTGAACCATCATTGCCAAAAGTTCAACGCAATCTACAAAAGGTGCATCCGGTTGAAAAAAGTGGCGACAACGAGGTTGATTTGATGAAACGGGCTCGGGGCATTTATCAAGACGAGAATAAAAATAGCTCGTTTAATCACGAAAAAGCATGGGCGGTTTTGCGAAAACACGCAAAATGGGACGCACCTCATCCCGCACCGGTTGATTTAACCGAAGACGAAAATGTTCACGACGAACACGTTCCCGCGGTTAACACCGACAAGCTATTCGGTCCCGATCCAAGACCTCGTCCCCCCGGTAAACAACGCCCGGGAAAAAAACCAAATCCGACACATCGGCAAGCACCGGGGGAAGTAACTCGTCGTCTCAATTCGGTGACTTTATGTCTCACGAGCTTCGTCTCAAACGAGAAGCCGCCGAAAAGGCGTTTGAGGCGTCGAAAGATAAAGACCGGACGATTACGCGTTTGGAAGAGTTGCGATTTCTCGCCCTTAGCACGAAGGATTTATCTCCCGACGACGCGTATTGGATCAACTTGCAAAAAAAACAAATCAAAGACAAGTTACGCGCGCAAATGCTGAGGGATTCGCACAACCAATCCGACGACTTCGACGAGCAGTTTTTTTATTAATTTCCGTAAAAAAAATTATTTACGAGTGTATTTTTTTATTTAGTATTGTAATTTTTATTTTTAATGAATGAAATGAATTTAGTTATTTTTAAAATTGAGAGGAAAAAAATAATGGGTCTTAAAAAGTGGTGTTGTGGTTACCTGATTTTTTGTGTGTGTTGATGTTGTGGTGTTAAAGCTGATGTGACACTCAAAAAATGATGTTATGATAATGTGACGGGATTGTATTCTTTTAGATAGTTTGAGCCATTAAGGAAGAAAGTTGCATGTCTTTATCAATGTACAACATATGTATCCACATGTGAGTATATGACGTATGGTCATATGTAAGACAGTATATTTACATTTTTCACCCTCATTGACGGCACATTTTCAACTTACATGCCTCTTTATTTTTTTCTTTTCATATACACCTTCAAACTTCATTGGCTTAAGATTCAATGTCATAATCAAAGATGATAAACTCACACCCGTTTAGTAATCGCATTTATCAAGCCTGATTCTTGTCACGGGAACTTCATATCTAGGGAACGAAAGCCAAAATGTGAATTGAAGTGGCTTTTAGGTAAGACATTTAACCAAATTATTTAATAAGGTGTAAATATCGTGGTTTCTAACTAATAACATTTAAATGTATTTTGTATGCCCTATATTTATTTTGTATGTATTTCTTTTATCAAGTATCCGGTGAAAAGAATAATTAAAATGAGAACGATGAGAACTAATTCTAATCACATATTTCAAATGAGGAGAGAAAATTTGAAGGAAAATAATTCATTTTTATGTGTGCATCTGAAATGTGTTGTTTTAGTTACCTCTCATCACTCTTCTTTTAATTATTTTTATGAATCTAACTCTCTCAACTATCAATGTGAACTTAGCCAATAGCTTTGTAAGAGAAGAAATAAAAAAAATTCTTAACCATAACAAGTCCATAATATTCTATATTGTTTTTTTAAAATATGAAATGAGTTTTAAGATTACATGACCACTATACTTTTCATTATTTTTTAACCGCGATTTTGTATTAAGACTAACAAGAAGCTAAAAATAAGAAGTGGATTTACTATTGACAATCCAGTCCAATCCAACCAAACCAGATTATCATAAACCTACTAGAGATCCAAGTGTGTGAATGGGTTAAAATGTCGTTTCAATTGTGTGTTTTCTCGAGGGCTTTTAGTCAAAACAAGTCCGCTTACGAACTCCAAATTGACCCCAATGTAATCACCGAGCCAAAACAGGTGTTTGTGCTGCAAGGAAGGTTGGTCGAGTCAGCCCATGAAATAAGATTAGCCTAATTACTTCAAATAATCATCAAAGCCTCACCATTTAAAGACTCATTCCTAAATCGATTTAGCAAAACCAAGTTCGACAAAAAAATGCGGTGAAGTTTCAAGTGCATCATCACAAACAAGGCATCGCATTGAGTCGAGATCAATACAGCGACTATCAAGATTGCACCATGTGGGTAGTCGATCAATAGCAACTCACCATGAATGAATGTTAAGTTTGATCGGGATCAATCTATTCCAACGTGTTGGATCATCAACTGAAAGCCACAATACAAAAAGATGAACTTTTTTTTGTTCATATTATTTGAAAAAGTGACTTAGGGTATGTTTGTTTTTGTAAAAAATGTCTGATTCATGTGTGTAAACTAGAGGGGGAGGGTTTAATAGTTTACTGATTAATTGGCGTTTTAAAAACTTTGTTTATAAAATCGTTTGATTCGAGTATATGTGATATCAACCAACAATATGAACAACCAATATATCTAATCTACTTACATTTCAATCACAATCTAAACAATAAATAGGAAACGCAAATAAAAGATAGGAGATGGAACGATTAAACCACACCGAGAATTATAGTGGCTCGGCTACGAAGCACTTCTTCGCCCTACTCCACTCTTCGAGTATCCGACTCGAGATTTCACTATGTCAAGCTCCCTTCAGGCGGAGAAAACCGTTTACAAGTCGCTTACGTTGTTTTCCGACACTAAGCTAAATGTCGACTCCCAATCTTAGCTAGAACCAATCTACAACTTCACTAGTGTATTTTAAGGACTAAAATATCAACCGACACTCAATCATCACTTCTGGATTTACACAATCACACAAGAACAAACAATAGATATTTGGATCTAGAAGAAGATAGAAGAAATTACTAATCTATAACACTTCGTTTTTTGGCGAATATGATTGTTCTTCTCTTGCACATGATAGAGGGAGGAAGAAGAAGATAAGATTGGATCACTTGAAACAAGATTAAACTATGTTAGTGATCAGGACTTATAGAGAGAGAAGGAAGATTTTAGTGAGAGAAAGATATCTGAAAAATCTGTGCTAAGAGGTCTGAAATCTGCAAAATAATAGCGCAGTATTTATAGCTAAGAGGTCTGAAATCTGCAAAAGAATAAACAACATTTAAAATGTGCAATAACGGATCATATAGCCAATATAGTTTTTTTCAGCAAAACTCGACTCTACTTTGAAAGTCTTCGACCGATACAATTCCTATCAACCCTGAATTAACAAAAAATGTTAAAAATTCAACTTAATAACCAATTGCTTTCAAAAAAACTTGATAGCAATCTAGTTATAACAATTACTTAGGCTGATGGTAGCTGAAAAGCATAAAATTATATGTGCGTTGGCTCAAAAATCGCAATGACTGCAAAACATGGTAGCACTTTTTGCCATCCGATTCTTGTCACACCAAAATTACGACTCATCGAGTGACCGAATCATCATAGCAAAGAAAGTTGAATTCACTTTAGGTCTACACATCACCACAATATATCATAAATTCAAACATATGATAGTCCTCCTTTTCAGGCTACAAAATTACAATAGTGAAGCAAACGACAGCGTTTAAGACCTTGATTTACACTTTAAACCAAGAAATTCCCAAGTTATAAAACCATTTGGGCCTTGGCTCAAATAGCATATTGGTTGCAAAAGATGGCTACACTTTATGCCATATTGTTTTTGCCATGCCAAAACAAAAGATAAATCAAACGACGACATTCAACCTAAACACACTTTCATAGGAAAATTGTCATTCTTAAACGACTGCATTTCATATAGGTCATCATTCACTTCATAATTATAAGATACAATATATTATAGGCATAAAATATAAAGAGCCCATATGTCAAAAGCGCATACATGGTTTACATATACGATTCCCGTGTTGGCATATCTCTACATCCACTGATATCACTCAACCGTTCATTGTAATCTGCCAGCATGATTAAGTCGTAAATAGTCCAACGCAAACCTTAAATAGCATCGTTTTCGCAAGCCCAAAGAGAGTGAAGCGTTTTGGTTTTAAACAACGACAGTTGCTTTTGGTTCCAAGTTGTAAAACTAATTGTCTCTTGGGTTAGATATTATAGATGCTGCAAAATATGTTTGCATTTTGTATGAACCGTTTTTTGCCACCCCAAAATTACGACTCAACCATACATCATATTGGCTGAAAAAAAAAGTTGTATTTTATGCCATGCCAAAAAACACGACTCACCCGGGTGACCGGATCATCACAGCCAAGCAAATATTAAACGTTATCATTTGCTTAGCTATTTGTCATGTCAAAATTACGACTCAACCGGATATCATATTGATTGCAAAAAACAATTGTAGTTTATGCCATACAGTTTTTGTCATGCAAAAAATACAACTCATCAGGGTGACCGAATCATCACAGCCAACCAAGTATTAAACGTTATCATTTGCTTTGCTATTGTATAATAGATTAATTATATCTACAAAAAATTCAAGATTACAACATGCAACAACTGTATCCAGAATATCTTTACAAATGACTACAAAATACAACATGCAACCACCTTATAAGTATGATAGATCAGAAACCCTAACACCACAAGCTGCATATTGGTTAAATATTATTATATGTCAAACACAATTAGGTGTTCTACTCATCATTCTGACCAAAATCCTTAAACAATTCAACTTTAATCGGCAAAAACTATAAACCTAAATTTTCAAAAAAAATAAAAATAAACCCACCACTCACCTAAGGTTACGACAAAAAAATAAGTAAATAAAAAGCAATCACTTACATGAAACAATCGATTTTCATCTTTAATATTCCTATTGCCCGATCTAATATGCTGTCTATGAGTATGTTATTTGTGTGTGTCTCGTTTTGTATTGTGTCTGTCTCAGTATTTATGAGAAAACTAATCAAAACGACGTCGTTTAGTTTGCGCAGGAACTAAACCTATACAGTCAATCCCTAAACATCGTCGTTGCACCCCTAAACGGTGTCGTTTGGTCCAACTTCAGTTTTAAACGGCTCAACTCAAGCCTTAAACGTAAAGTTTTGTTTTTAAACGCGGTTGTTTGTTTCGCTATTATATAAAAGAATAATTTAAAATAAAATAAATATTATAAAATAAACTAAAATGAAAATGTGAACACACGAAAGGGCTGAAATAAAAAAAAGAATAAACCAAATGCAACGCGAACAATGAAGAAAAGAAGAAGAAACCAAATGCGACACAAACATTGAAAAAGTCAATATGTCTTGGACAAGAAGAAGACCACTATTCTAGAAGATGTTTTGGATAGCTACAAATTTCTACACGGCAACCCAAAAAAGATGTACCCAATCTCTCAATCATTTACTACATTTTGTCACTGTGGACCCAGGAGAAAGGGGGCTTAGCCGGAAGAGGATTGTACACAATAGGGAGTTTTTTTAACTTGGTTTTTTGATTCCACATTTTTAGCCGATTAATTTCGGTGCGACTAAAACCCAAAGTTAGTATAGGTGAACGTCTGTGGTCTTAAAAAGGTTAACTTTCTCCTCGTTAAACTTGAACCAATGAGATTCACTTTACAAAACTGATATTTTTACTGCTAAGTCACCTCTTTTGTGTAGTAAACTTTATTTTGGCTTTTTTAGCTATTGTTTGTAACTTTTTAGTCGAGCAATTTGCGAGATTATCGTCATATAAACTCAACATTTTAAAAAAAAGTTAAATGTGACCATTTAGAGTTGGTTGCACTTGAAATATCCCTACATTTTGTAGAAATGCTAACTTTTTTTAAAAGAATATTCGACGATGGATTCTCAAAAGTTTTACAATAAATAGGAAGTTTGAAAATGATATATCACAAAAGTACGTCTTATCCGGCCGCGTGTTATGATATAAGCTTTTATTTCAGGCATTGTGGATTCACACATCATTAAAATGGGATCCACACACCACCAAAATTTTTTTAGTTTTTTTAAAATTTATTTTTAGAATTTTGTTTATATTATAAAACTACGAAACAAAAAAAACGAAACAAAAGTTATAAAGTTTGATAGGTTAAAAGTATTAAAACACACAAAACATGAAGCAGAATACCATAAAAAACGGTTTTTGTTCTGTTAATAAAATGAGTAAAACTGACAGAAAAAAATGCGGAGCAGAAACTATAAAGTCAAATAGTAAAAGACAAAATATACGAAACATAAAAACAGTATTGTCCTGTTAACAAAAAGGATAATAGAAAAATAAGTGGGGTGAATGGTGTGCAAACGCTATAACCCTTTATTTATTTAGGAAAATACTACATTCATAAAATTTTTACAAACAAAGTTCCACAAAATAATTTATAACCAATCAAATTAATCTTAATCAATTCTCTCCCTACCTTTTACATTCATAACTCTCAATGAATGCATGACAAATCATTTTGTAAGAAAATTTTTTGTAAACATTTTGTGAATGTAGAACACCTCGTTTATTTAACTTGATCAAGATGTAATAATTACTAGATTTATCACCGTCAAGTTAATATCCTCGTCATTCCACTCCTTTATCAAATCTTTCACCGAAAAGAGGCCAAATCGAAACCCATAAGTCTAACCGTTGATATAGTTCCCCGAATCTTTCCTTTCTATCATAAATCCGTCACGTCCTATGGTACGAGCTTTCGCTTTGATTTTCTTTAGAACTCTTTAGAATTTGTGCTGAGTTTGCTTTATTCTATATTATTAGTGAATAATCATCGTTAAGTTGGTCTAGTTGTTAGGCTTGATGTTCTTACAAAAGTTATTAAGGGGCTGTTTGGTTAATGGGTTTTAGGCAAAAAGATCAGGTTTGGCATGATAAAAATTGTTTGGTAGATAGATTAGGATCTAAATGGTGTTTCAATGCATGAATCTGTAGGATTATGCAAAACCCATCAATTATCTCGCTTTAGAGTCAAATCCTTTCTTTTTGTGAGCCCAACTCAATTATTTTTTGAAGTTTTAAAAGGATATTGAAGTAATTTTGAATTTTGCAAAATTGTTAAATTTTGAAGGACATAGACATAAATCTATATATTTTTTAAGGCTCGAAAAGCTCAAGCTCGACTCATGATGTGTTTCAAGCTTGTTTATTGGGCTTGAGCGACTCGATCGAGTCAAGCTTGAGCTCGAATTGCTTGATAAAATTTTGACTTTTTGCCACACTACTATATATAGATATATTCTGATTTAACTGTTTGTACATAAAAGTGTGTCAAAACAACATGTGTGCAAATCATCATGCACTTTAATGAAGAAAAGAAAATAAACAAATAAGGCATAACTATAAGTAACTCAAAGTATAGGGACCCAAAATGAAAATCATCCATCTACAAATATCCTATCTCTCCTTCTTGTAGTCACATGATTTATTTGTATCCAACAAGATGGAGATGAATATTGGAGCATGGTGTGGTGTGGGAGTGATAGTCATATTGTTGTGGCATGCCGTGGGGTTTTTGAATTGGGTGTGGTTCAAACCAAAGAAGATAGAAAAGTTTCTAAGAAAGCAAGGACTAAAGGGAAGCTCTTATAGATTCTTGTATGGAGACATGAAAGATTTCGGAAAGATGCGAAAAGAGGCCAAATCGAAACCCATAAGTCTAACCGATGATATAGTTCCCCGAATCTTTCCTTTCTATCATAAATCCGTCACGTCCTATGGTACGAGCTTTCGCTTTGATTTTCTTTAGAACTCTTTAGAATTTGTGCTGAGTTTGCTTTATTCTATTTATTAAGTGAATACATGCGTTAAGTTGGAAGAAAAGAGATGAAATAGAAAAAAGAAGAAGCGGGAGTGTTTGTGTATGTGTGTGGTTTAATAGAGAAAAAGGAACCACACACATACTCACACTTTACAATGTGAACTCCTACCCCTCCATGGAAGTATGGAGGGAGTATTTATAGTCCCGATATCGACTAGCTAAACTAACCCGACCCGACTATAAATGATAAATGTAATTCCGGATTAGTCACCATATTTTAGGGCTAACAAAAGGGCAGAGCCCCTGGCTGGGGTCGAGCTTGGAAAAATTTTATTTGGTATAAAGTGCTATGTTAAAAACGCACTTGAAAATAAAATTCTCGGAATTATGGACTTAATTTTGCCCGTTGATTTATCTGATTCGGTGGTTAAATAACTGCTATGGCAGTTACAACCGAATATTCAGTTGGTCATATATTCATCATTTATCTCTGGTTCGTTTTTCATAACATCAAAAACACATTCTCATTTCATAATCTGAGTTTATCCGATTTAAGATTTCGATAGAACCATCGAAATACTTCGATCTGAAAGTGTTTACACGACTCTCAGATTTCTGTGATCATAAATTCATAACAAAGATCTATGGTGCATATAACTGAACCGGCTATGTTAAGGGAGATCTTTGCAAATACCTAATAAGGAAATATTCTTTTTTTTGAAATGCAAAAGTCTCATTTTTCGTTTTCCTTTACTAAGTAAAAGATTTTATATTATATAAATATTATTTTTAAATCATATATTAATTTATAAACAAATTAAAATTTTTATTATTATATATTTTCTCTCTCTTATTTTTTTTTTCAACCCAAAACCAAATCCTAATCCTAATCTAAATCCAAATCTTAATCTTAAACCCATCCACAAACCAAATGGACCCTAAGTTCTAACATCACTGCGTACGTATTTTAAAGGAGGCTGGCTAGAAACATGTTAGAAACAACACGTGTCGATTCCGATTCCGAGTAAGCAGTATATATCCAAGTAAAAAACAACACGTCTATTTATGTTTTCAAACTACTGAATATTACTACAGTATTTCGTTACAAGTTTGAATTTACATTTTGGCATTTTGCTGAGTATTAGCCCTAGGTGTAGTAACACATAACACCATATTTTTGCCGCCACATCAGCATAACACTAACACCAACACCACTCCCCTTATCATAACATCAAATAACACCACTCACCTCTTTATTTTCATAAAACCCCCTAAACAATTATTTCATTCATTTAACAAACTAACCATTTCATTCATAATTAAACATACAAATTACATTAAAAAAACACATTACGAAATAAAAAAAACATTACGAAATAAAAAAAACATTACGAAATAAAAAAACACACATTACGAAATAAAAAAAACCATTACGAAATAAAAAAAAAACATTGGGAAGTTTAATGATGGTGGGTTTTGTTGTAGATCTTGGAATTCATGGTTTAGGACTTGTGATTGTTGCCATCGGAAAAAAGCTTGTTGTTGTTCTTGTTGGTATTGTTCAAACTGTTCCGGCGTCATCGACCCGGTGAGGAGATTCATAAAACCGTTGTTGGGAAATTCGGACATATTTCTTTGCTTGCTAAAAATATGTATATTTGTATTTGAAGAGTGGTGAAATTATATGTGAATTTGTATTTGTTAATGTGTTGTATATATAGTGAGTTGTGTGGGGGGTAAAATGATTTTTTTTTTTTTAAATTCAGTCGTTTTAGGGGTCAAAACTGAAGATTTTTTTTTTTTTTGAAAACTAGCCGTTAGGGGTTAAAATGAAACTTTTCAAAATTGGGGGGAATAGGTAAAATATAAATAGCCGTTTTGGGGGGGGGGGGGGTAAAATGATTTTTTTTTTTAAACCACCCCAACGCCGGCGAACGGTGTAGTAACACCGGGCAACGCAGCCCAACGCCCGTTGCCGGCGTTACTACACCTAAGACTCTTACAGGTCATAAAAATGAGGGCCTGGTAAATTATTAAAATGGGATCATTAATCCGCACCCTGTAACCATTCAATTAAATTTGATGGTGACTATTTTTTGCATTTGTTTCTTCATTTTGTTATGACTTTTTTTTTGTTTCTTTTTGTTGCTTAAAAAAAAGGGTAAAGACCATTTATTACTAACCTACTTTCTTATTTGTGCCGAAATGACCAACTTACTTTTTTTTTACTTACTACACATGTCACTCTTCTTAAGATATGGTTCCCTAAAATGAGATGATCAATCCTTAAATTTCTATAATAAGTAAGTTTAAAAGTTTGAATTTTTAAGTCTTTCTAAAAATAAAATGTCATAAATGCTTTATAATATAGTATAGATATAGATTTGAAGTTAGGATTAACACCACCCAATCAAAATATGTTGCCCGAAGATGTCATGGGTGCATTATTTTAGAGCTAAACATTGTCAAAAATTCTCAAATGTTAGCAATATACTTGACACTAAATTAGTATTAAAAGGTGTCAAAAACCCTCTCAAATGTTAGCATTATACTTGACACTAAATTAGTGCTATGAGTATGAATAGTAAAGCACTAAATATAGTGCCACTATATTTAGAGCAAAGATTTAGTGTTACACATTAGAGCAACTTTTATTTGGTGCAAATATTCTTTTTACACTATTTTAGTGCAAATTTTAGTATTAACATTGGAGATGCTCTAAGTTGCCTAAGTTAGTAAGTTACGATTAACGACTTGGTGGTATTTTAACTGTTCATGATGTGTTGCGCTTTGGTTGCATACTATATTTCACCCATTAGAATCCAAAAGGATGGAAAATAAAAAAGAAATATTTGCTAGAATCAGTAAATACTTATGTTACTAATCACGCTTGTCATCTCTCGTTGTTCTAGTGACCGAAAGATTCAAAGGTCGATATTTTAATTTTTGGCTAATGTATAGGCAAGATTTGCTTCACATGGATCGGGCCAAGACCTATGGTGCATATAACTGAACCGGCTATGTTAAGGGAGATCTTTGCAAATAACTACCAGTTTCAAAAGCCAAGAGGCGGGAACCCGTATATAAAGTTGCTAGCAACCGGTCTAGCAGATGCAGACTCTCATCGATGGAGCAAACATAGAAAAATCATCAATCCAGCTTTCCATGTCGAGAAGCTTAAGGTTTTTTTCTTCTTACAGTTGTCTCTGTGTCTGTTCGGTATAGCATGCAAATAATATAATTTTTCTTTGATAGCATATGGTGCCTGCATTCTATACGAGTTGTGTTGAGGTGATAAACAAATGGGAAGAAATGTTAAAGAACGAAAGATCCTGTGAAGTGGACGTATGGCCTTATCTCCAAACGTTATCTGCTGATGCAATCTCACGTACAGCATTTGGTAGTAGCTTTGAAGAAGGGAAAAGAGTATTTGAACTGCAACGAGAACAAGCTGAGTTAGTTCTGCAGCTTTTACAATCAGTCTACATTCCTGGATCAAGGTGAGTAAGTTTTCTTTAAGATTTCATAACTTAAAAGCTTGATTTTCATGACAATCCTGAGAGAATGCTACTAATATTGTATGCGTCTGTCGTACCATATGCTGTTGTTTGGATGTATATGGTAGTGTACACGTCAATTGTAATGGTCAGAAACCATGGTTACCAAAAAAAAAAGTGTAATAGTGCATTAATAACCCTAATAAAAAAAAAAAACAGTATGTTAGTTTGTTATGTCGACCCGTGTAACTTCTGGTTGTAAAAGTGGGCAAGTATGGGTAGCATTAGTTACTACAATATCTTTTCAATTGCAGAACATATTACTTCATATATCTCGAGTCGCTAATGTTTTGGTGAGTAATTGAAAATATATTGTAGTAACTAACTAATGCTACCCATACTCACAGAACATATTACTCATATATCTCGAGTCGCTAATGTTTTGGCAAGTAATGAAAATTATAGGATGACAACAAACAAAATTTTGCAGATATATACCAACAAAAAAGAACAAGATGATGAAGGATATTGACCGAGAAGTGAAAGCTTTAATAAGGGGTATCATTGATAAACGAATGATCGCAATGAAAGCTGGCGAACAGAGTAATGATGACTTGTTGGGCATACTCTTGGACTCCAATAATCAAGAAATAAAACAGCACGGGAATAGCAGTTCTGGATTAAGTATTGACGAAGTCATCGAAGAGTGTAAGCTTTTCTACTTTGCAGGACAAGAGACCACGGGAAATTTGCTTGTTTGGACTATGATCTTGTTGGCTCAACACAAAAATTGGCAAGCGCGTGCTAGGGAGGAAGTTTTACTAGCATGTGGAGAGAAAAAACCTGATATCCACGAGTTAAATCATTTGAAAATTGTAAGTCAGTGATCCATAATTTGATAAAGCATCCTTTAATGATGTTTTATTTCTTTTATTTTATATCTTAAAAATAATGCTAATCAGGGACAGAAACGGAACGAGGACGCGACTAAACAATACCACAAACACAATTTTCAAGGACCAAGTCCATTTAAGAAAAATCGAGGTTTTTTAAACAAAATTAACACCGCAACACTAAAATCAATGGGTGTCCTGTACCAGGACCCACCAACCTGGTTCTGCCGCTCGTGCTAATTCCATGGTTATGTTAGTTTAGGATATTATGATCTCTTGTTACTCCCTATGGGTATAGCTTAGATAATAAAATACCAGCAATGTTTCACTCATTAATAAGCTTTTCTTGTAGGTTACTATGATTTTCAACGAGGTTCTTAGACTATATCCGCCGTTGGCAACACTAAGACGGATGATACACGAGGAAACAAAGTTAGGGGACCTAACCCTACCAGCCGGATCTATCCTCCAGTTGCATACAATGTTTCTTCACCATGACCGTGATATATGGGGGGATGATGTTAAGGACTTCAATCCTGAAAGATTTTCGGAAGGTGTTTTAAAGGCGACCAAGGGACAAGCATCCTACTTCCCTTTTGGTGGGGGGCCACGTATATGTATTGGACAAAATTTTGCTCTACTTGAAGCAAAATTGGCACTGGCTATGATTCTACAACACTTTTCCTTTGATCTATCGCCATCCTATTCACATGCCCCACGTTCCGTCATCATTCTTCAACCTCAGTTTGGGGCTCACTTAATTTTGCATAAAGTTCAAGAGATTTAAATCTGATGTATGTGATAATAGCTAAATATGTTGTTTTGATTTTTCTATATTTTTATTTTTGTAAACTGGAGTCCTGGACTAGCAATTTCAAGTACTCTTATTTGAACTGCAAATAAAGACGAACAGTCCGCAAATATAAATTGTTTTGTTTATGTAATAGTATTGTAAAACTTTGTCATTATATGGTTTCTGAGTTGAATTCATGGTTTTAAACAAATGAGATAATGATGAATTTATCAAAGTCAAAATCTCCCCAGAGATGTTTATGGTATTGTATGTAAGTATCTGTCCAAGCTTATATTTTTGGCTTATGTTTATGTTTGACAACTAACTGGCTTATAACCTATAAATAACAAGCTAATAAGTACTTGATTTGCGTATGAAAGATATTATAGTGGTAAAATGACAAAACACTACATAAACATTTAAAAGTGTTGTTATTATACGAGGACATATATAACAATCTTTAAATAGGCTAACTTATATCAAATAAGCCACAAAATTTGAGTTTGTCAAAACCATTTCACATAAGGTTACTCAAGCACTCGATTGACATTGGTTATATAATGTAAGCTCATAAGCACCATAATTGAGCTTAAACATGATTTTTGGTAAATATATTTTATGAACTCATGAATCATGATGTTAAGATTGTTTATATACATGCACCTGCCTATGTCAAAGAAAAGATACCGAGACAATAGAAAATATATCGACTACAAACAGTATAAACATAATGATTAAACGAGAATGAAACCTGCTCACTCGATATAAAAAAAAATTATGCGAAAGTATAAAGGCCCCATCAGCAACTCACACCAACAATTCTTTATCGAAAGATTCAGACAAGCAACTCTAACTTGATCATCATGTTGTCTTCGCTATACGACACAAACAAAACACCCGTCAAGAGTCTAGCAGGATGTGGCATCAATTGTGTAGTTCATGTGGATCACCCATAATCACACTATTAGCTTAAAAACTAGAATATAAAAATGGCGGTTTCAATTTACCATGTTGCTTACCATGTCACTCCACTTACTAGTTTACCAAGTCAATTAATTAATCACACAAACACAATATAGAAGTTTGTTGTTTTGCCTATTTGCAGGTTGCAACCCAACCTATAGTTGTTGTACAACTGCTACTTGCGTTGATTGCTTGTACATTATGCTTCAGATGCGTTTTAAACTCGAGAAAAGTTGTCAAACTAAAACTAACCTCAAGTTCCAACAAAACAAATACAGTAGAAACTCGATAAATTAATACTCGATTATTTAATAAACCACTCTGCAAGATAATATTTGTTTGCCGTCCCTTAGCCTTGCGGGGATAGTGCTAAATTAATAAATACGCTAAAAACAATTATAAGATAATACATTTTTGATAATTTCTTTAGACCGCCATATAAAATATAAATTATATATTCCTTAATTTCCTTTATATAGCAATTACATGAATGATTTATAAGTTTCTTGAAAAATGACATCTATTGTCTGTTTGTTTTTTGTTGAAATCAATTTCCCCTTGAATCTGTCTCTATTTTCCTTAGCATGGTAAGAACTTCTGGTGTTGTTTTCTCATAGCTCAACAAGAAATTGTTCAATGTGATTGCCGCTTTAATAGCTTCGTTTCGCGAAGGGGGTTCCATTGTAGAACTTTCATCATCTTCTTCATCGATATCATCTTTATTTATTCCAATAACGCTTTCAAAAAGTTTTCCTTTCATCATCAACAACGTGCAACTACTTTTCGTTCTGGTGAGTCAGAACATCTTGACATTCCATGTGCATTGCGATAACCCAGACTCTTTGATCATATTCTGAGTTCTTGATGCTTTTCGGATCACCTACCTTCCAGTCTGAGTTCTCAAGAAGTCAAATGTTATCTTTGAATAACGAAGTTTACAATGACACAGCAGTTCGCAATATGTATGTGCACAAACATCCATAGTCCAGCTGAAATTGCAAGATTACTTGCAAACTAACACATTTATTTTTGCTGGATTGGAACCCCTAATTCATAAACCCACCAAAAGACTTCTATAAAATCCGACGACGAAAATGCATCTTAATAAGCCTCGTATGATCCCCGCGTCACAAGTTGAATTTTTGAAGTTAGGGTTTGGTGGCAAAAAAAAAAATAATTCAACATATCCTGTATCCTTCAATAATTTTGATGAGCAGATGGCAATTATCCACAATCAAAAATTTTTCATCCAACCATTTTTTATCAAGTCGCAACATATTCTTTCAAATAACACACCAGTCATCAAGCTCGTTTGTTAGCCACGGTACTCACAGTTCAGACAGTTTAAGTTTACATTTCTTTAAGCACCTTGGTTTAGCATTTTCCCATAATCCATAAAGGAAGTTTATTTCCGAACCGTCCTCATTACCAGCAAATAGCACAGTGTATATCTTTCCTTTTGTCACTTGTTTTTTTTCCCTTCAAGCTGCATTGTTTGCAGAGGGAATGATCCGGTTGAAGTCTAAAAAACAAAACCTGTTTATAGATCATAACATTAAATAATTACATCACTAAAGTACAAAAATAAAAATAAAATAATAAAAAAACTACATGTTGCATCCATATTAAAGATGTCTTTCAATTCAAACGTGATCAACTTTGTCTCTTAAGGATTTTAAATTTGTCCTCCATGCCCTCCATTTCAACAATATCCACTCTCGTCCAAAACGCCAGAAAATTTTGTGTAATCTCCATATCTTGCTTTGAACTTACCAAGCCTACCAATAGAAAAAGTAAAGTCTGGGAGTATCCACTGGATACATATCTTTCATGAACTTTTTCGCCTTCTTCATGATTAAGTTTCACCTGTCATTATTCACATGTTGCTTGAATATTTGAAGAATCCATTTCATAGAGAGATTTTTTCTAGTTCAGGAAATTTTGCCGTTTGTGTCGCTAACATCGCCTCTTTCGGAGAAGTGAGGAGATACCTATAAGACCGCTAACTGTATTCGATATTTGTCGCTTGACTCACCTGCAAACCGATAATTACTATGAACCCATTCTTAGCAATATGCTTTTGAGTGAGACTGTTTGATTATCCTTGTTGTGCTATGCATAATGCTATCGTCGAATCTCGTACTGTCATGTGTTGTATTTTTTTGTTTTTCACACCTTTAGATGGGAAGCCATGATGTGTGCATGATTAGTTTGAGTTAGCCTATATTGATCTTGTATTTAATATAAAAATATTTTTAAAATGTCCAAAAATGATACATTGAACACAAGACGCCTAATAAGGTGGAGATTGAAAGGTTTCTTTCAATTGGTACCACTGTCACTCCACTTACTAGTTTACCAAGTCAATTAATTAATCACACAAACACAATATAGAAGTTTGTTGTTTTGCCTATTTGCAGGTTGCAACCCAACCTATAGTTGTTGTACAACTGCTACTTGCGTTGATTGCTTGTACATTATGCTTCAGATGCGTTTTAAACTCGAGAAAAGTTGTCAAACTAAAACTAACCTCAAGTTCCAACAAAACAAATACCTCCTTAAGATACACACTTCACAACACACCCAAAGTTTTAAAAAAAATTGTTTTGTTTGTAAGAGCTCCGGCCATGTATGATGACACCCAAACCGAAAATGATGTCGTCACGTTAACATTGCCTAATGACACCGAGAATATGACACTGATGTCGTACGAGATAACATCCAGTCTAACTAAATCACACTTATAACCACTTTTTGATACCAAAGCTCGTTGAGATGTTGTACAAAATTACTGTAGTTCTGGAAGTACATCCTCGTAAAAGAATTGGAAAATAAAAATTTTAAGAGGGGACAAACATTTATTTCAGAGAGGTGTCAAATAATTGAGTCACACGTGATAAACATCAAGCTTCTAGAATGTGTTTTCAATATGTGTTTCATGACATACTATCTTGGATTTATCATATGTCGATATGCAATATACAAAATCCCTAAGTAGAACTAACATCTAATATTTATTATAAAAGGGAAAATTGCCCGGAAACATAACAAAAGATGCAAATATTTGAGGTGAGTCAGAACATCTTGACATTCCATGTGCATTGCGATAACCCAGACTCTTTGATCATATTCTGAGTTCTTGATGCTTTTCGGATCACCTACCTTCCAGTCTGAGTTCTCAAGAAGTCAAATGTTATCTTTGAATAACGAAGTTTACAATGACACAGCAGTTCGCAATATGTATGTGCACAAACATCCATAGTCCAGCTGAAATTGCAAGATTACTTGCAAACTAACACATTTATTTTTGCTGGATTGGAACCCCTAATTCATAAACCCACCAAAAGACTTCTATAAAATCCGACGACGAAAATGCATCTTAATAAGCCTCGTATGATCCCCGCGTCACAAGTTGAATTTTTGAAGTTAGGGTTTGGTGGCAAAAAAAAAAATAATTCAACATATCCTGTATCCTTCAATAATTTTGATGAGCAGATGGCAATTATCCACAATCAAAAATTTTTCATCCAACCATTTTTTATCAAGTCGCAACATATTCTTTCAAATAACACACCAGTCATCAAGCTCGTTTGTTAGCCACGGTACTCACAGTTCAGACAGTTTAAGTTTACATTTCTTTAAGCACCTTGGTTTAGCATTTTCCCATAATCCATAAAGGAAGTTTATTTCCGAACCGTCCTCATTACCAGCAAATAGCACAGTGTATATCTTTCCTTTTGTCACTTGTTTTTTTTCCCTTCAAGCTGCATTGTTTGCAGAGGGAATGATCCGGTTGAAGTCTAAAAAACAAAACCTGTTTATAGATCATAACATTAAATAATTACATCACTAAAGTACAAAAATAAAAATAAAATAATAAAAAAACTACATGTTGCATCCATATTAAAGATGTCTTTCAATTCAAACGTGATCAACTTTGTCTCTTAAGGATTTTAAATTTGTCCTCCATGCCCTCCATTTCAACAATATCCACTCTCGTCCAAAACGCCAGAAAATTTTGTGTAATCTCCATATCTTGCTTTGAACTTACCAAGCCTACCAATAGAAAAAGTAAAGTCTGGGAGTATCCACTGGATACATATCTTTCATGAACTTTTTCGCCTTCTTCATGATTAAGTTTCACCTGTCATTATTCACATGTTGCTTGAATATTTGAAGAATCCATTTCATAGAGAGATTTTTTCTAGTTCAGGAAATTTTGCCGTTTGTGTCGCTAACATCGCCTCTTTCGGAGAAGTGAGGAGATACCTATAAGACCGCTAACTGTATTCGATATTTGTCGCTTGACTCACCTGCAAACCGATAATTACTATGAACCCATTCTTAGCAATATGCTTTTGAGTGAGACTGTTTGATTATCCTTGTTGTGCTATGCATAATGCTATCGTCGAATCTCGTACTGTCATGTGTTGTATTTTTTTGTTTTTCACACCTTTAGATGGGAAGCCATGATGTGTGCATGATTAGTTTGAGTTAGCCTATATTGATCTTGTATTTAATATAAAAATATTTTTAAAATGTCCAAAAATGATACATTGAACACAAGACGCCTAATAAGGTGGAGATTGAAAGGTTTCTTTCAATTGGTACCACATTTGAATATACATGCATTGTAGACAAGTAATTAATAAAATATAAATTAATATATAGAGAACTTTTTCTTCCAACCATTTGTATACTATAAAATTAATAAAATATTACAAATTAATATATAAATTAATGATTGCTTGTACATTATGCTTCAGATGCGTTTTAAACTCGAGAAAAGTTGTCAAACTAAAACTAACCTCAAGTTCCAACAAAACAAATACCTCCTTAAGATACACACTTTACAACACACCCAAAGTTTTAAAAAAAATTGTTTTGTTTGTAAGAGCTCCGGCCATGTATGATGACACCCAAACCGAAAATGATGTCGTCACGTTAACATTGCCTAATGACACCGAGAATATGACACTGATGTCGTACGAGATAACATCCAGTCTAACTAAATCACGCTTATAACCACTTTTTGATACCAAAGCTCGTTGAGATGTTGTACAAAATTAGTTCTGGAAATACATCCTCGTAAAAGAATTGGAAAATAAAAATTTTAAGAGGGGACAAACATTTATTTCAGGGAGGTGTCTCATAATTGAGTCACACGTGA
>BQNB010084379.1:0-28769 GCA_026074375.1 Tanacetum coccineum | reverse complement strand
ATATTTAAATATCACTTTGATGTTCTGGCAAAATCACAAGGATAATGCGTAGGACTCTTTATATTTTCTCATTATTCACATTGTGTGAGATAGCAAGCATGATTTAGACAAGTTTCCTAATGAGATTTATAGATGATCTCTTTTGGCTCTAGACTCAATCGTTCACTTTTGTTTTAGTGATCGGAGGCTGGAGCAGACTGCCACCTTTTCAATATCAATTAACTTGGAGTGAGAAAGTTGATAAAATGCGTGTAATCTCTGTGAGAAATGAATCAGAAATCTTTTAAGAGATTCTGAGTGGCTAGGGAGGGTTGTGCCTTGCATCACTGGGTCCATGATGTCAGTCTTCAATGTCAGCAATCATCTTTGTGATTCTTGACAGCAGATGTATTGACCCAGTTTCTGCCTAAGTGTAAGGAGGGCTTCTTTCTTTACACCCTCTTAACTTTTCTTTTTAATTCTTCAACCCCTTCAGCGCTTACCGAGACTTCATAACTAGAACCTTGTTGGGTTTGTTCCCGTACTAGCTCCATCTCAGTCGGCACTATTCCTATATTCTCACTTTTACTCCTTTTATCATACCTAAGGACTTCTACACTAACTAGTGAAAATCCCTGGGTAGATCCCTCCGGTTCTGGCTGGATCATGAGATTTGAATACCTACGCCTAACCGCCTTATAACTCCATAAATTTAAGTACATGGTCGGTCTTTTGGGTATTCCATCACAATCAAAACCAAAAACATTGAAAAGTTCAATCAAAGTGTTTGATATAAATATCAAAAGATTTACACTTTGAAAGTTTTTTATCGTCACAAAAAGCTCCCCCTTAACATGTGCATCGTAATCGTAGTACATGCTAAGTGTGGAGTGCATTGAGTCCATTTTATTTGATCACGTTTCAGTCCGAGTTAGGTTCAATTTAATCACATTTTCTCCCCTTATCCAAAATGTTAATCCGTTGATATTTTGGGTATCAATTGATTAAACGTTCGAGGACAAAATGTAACACAATATCTATTAGGAACATTTTAGTGCTCCCTCTTAAATTATGAGGGTATGTAAGACAGTGCTGAGTACAATTTTTAAATTTACTAAGTAATTCTTGAAAATTTTGTACTCGAGCACTCCTTATTATCACCATAAGCCTATACTACTTAATAACATATTCACAAAGTTATATTATTTAAAAGATTTGACCTGAATGATAAGAACAACATATGATAAAATCATATGGTTCTTTATAGCAGCCGAAGGTCTCCTCTGTAAGGTCTTCCACCAATGAACTTTTCCAAGCTACGCATCAGCCTTCTATCCCTGAGTTTCTTGTCAATGGCTTTTATCATCACCCGAGCTCTCTGCTTGTCTTGTTTGCTCCATTTCCTCTTCGGTAAGTATTTTATTTAAATCCCAGTAGCAATATCATTAAGAGTGGTGCGAACATGGTTAAGCGTGCCGTCACTGAACTTGTGAAGTTCATCAGTGCGCATCAACCGATTTCTGTCCATGTCATCTTGATAGATAATGCCTTAGATATCACGGTAAGCAGTGTAGGGAGTCATATTTCTGAGATCTGAACAGTATGTGTCAGGTTTGGTGAGGTTTATCTTCTTCTGATAGCTTTCAATTGCCAGTTGTAAATCCTCCATACGTTCTTGAATAACAATGCGTCTTGTGAACATACGCAAAGCCACATTAAGTGCAAACCGTTCATCCACATTGAGGTTGGTCAGCTTTCCTTGGACAAGAAGAAGTAACATATCTTCGATGTCTTGGCGACGAAGTCTTTTGAAGTCACCTTCTCGAAACTTGTACAACCGATCATCCTATCTTTGAACTATGATCTCTTCCAGATGTTTGTAACCAACGAACTCCATGATCTTGAGACTGGTAACAGCAATAATCATGTGCCTTGAGTAGATATCTTCAGAAGTTTCCATGTTGGTAGCATATCCATAAAATCTCTGACGTTTTGGTCCCCAGTGATGTGTTCCCCAGTAGGCATGCTTGTCGTAGACAACGTGTACCGAACTCCATGTACTTTTAGGAATTTTGTCTTCGATCCATTTAACATGACCGTAATCAGCAGCCTTTGTCTTGGTAATTGAAGTTGTATATTTTCGACTTGAGCTTCCTCCTTTTATATATTCGAGATCTTTATTGATGAAGTGATTATATAGGATAATTTGACGACCTCGTCCATCCAGAATTAAAGGAAGTGGCTTGCTAAGGTCATGGGGATAAGGTGTTCCTTCAGGATTATGTCAGTCTAACCGATCATTTATAGCTTTGAATACTTCTTCCAAGTGGTATTCTAACTCTAATACACTCTCGCATATGCCTTTTATGAGGTCATATGTTGGACCGGTTAACACATCTTGAGTTAGATTTTGAATCTTGAGCCGGTTCATTATGAAAGCATAGAAATCGATGGGAATAGCCGTAAACTCATTAAATGAGGATGTTGTGCCAGACGCTTATGCTAATTGAGGCATCCAAGGTTGAGGAGGTCGATCATCAACGGTTTTTGATGTGTTCCATTCACGATCAGGAGTTCGAGAACCTTTGAGATTCCATAATCGTTCATCAACATTTGTTACCTCTTTGACAGGAGGTATATCATCATTTCCAGTATCGAACTCTTGATGAAATGGTTCTTCCAGATTATCATCCCTTAGACCATGCTCGTCTTCAAGAACAAACTTGCTTGATGATTTTGGTAGAGATCT
The DNA here is from genome assembly GCA_026074375.1 of Tanacetum coccineum. Classification (NCBI taxonomy): domain Eukaryota; kingdom Viridiplantae; phylum Streptophyta; class Magnoliopsida; order Asterales; family Asteraceae; genus Tanacetum; species Tanacetum coccineum. Next base: position 26,041 of record BQNB010084379.1, on the reverse strand, counting down.
GGGGGCACATTTGGATGAGCTTGTAGATCTTGACTCCTTTTGAGATACATCTTTGGATGACTCTTCCTTGCCTGATCTTCTTCGCTTTGACCCTCGGTTTGATACAACGGAGGGTTCTTCATCTTTGTCTTGATCATTACGTTCTCGCTTTAGAGTTACAACGTCACCATATGAGGTTAAGATGTCTTTGTCCGAGTTGTATGATTCAATCAATGCGTTGTAGAGATTATTCTGAACGTCTGATCTGTTCATTGATTTATTTTCTTCAATTTTGTCGATGATAATTTTCTTTAACTCGAACTCTGTAAGAGATGCTGCTGCAGCGTAAGAAGACTGAGGTTGATTGGATGATCTTTTCAACACTTCACCTTCGAGAGTATCTATGAAATACTTCTCAATCTTTGGCAAGATCTTGGATACTTCGCCTTTAACTTGATCCTTGATTATGTTCTTAATGTTCGAGTCAATCTGTTTAAGAAATTCATCATTCTCGGCTTGAGCTTCTTCTCTAAGCGTGTTTGATTTTAGCTGAACAGCCACATTCATTTCATCTTGGACGTAAGATATTTGTCAACAATGTTCAGAATAGATGATAAAGCTTCAGCAAATTGATTTGTTTGTTTGAGTTCAGACAGTTCAGTCTCTAATAAAGAAACCCTGCGATCAAAACCGAATAGGGATGCAAAGTTGGAGATTTCAGGCAAAGTTGTTGGTGTAATTGTTGTTGTTGTTGTGTCATGTGTTTGTTGTTGAGGTTGAATGATTGGAATAGGTGATTGAGGAATTGTGGTTTCAGAAGACGGTGTCTCAGAAGTGGCAAAAACTGACACAATGGCTGGAATATCTGTTTAAACATTTGGATTTAAAATTGAGTCAATACCTGTATCAGGAGAGGGATTGATGAACTTAGATACCAGATCGGATGAAACAAAGGAGCTTTGTTGTTGCACTACTGAAGGTTCAGTAGTTAACGTCACTTGAACTTCTCCCGTTTCTTGATTAAGTTGAGCATCTGTCATTTCAACGTCTCCTCTTTTTAGGTTCCTTCGTACAGTTCCTCATCTTCTTCATCCTCGTGTTCTTCTTCCATAACATAATCATCATCCTCTTGATTTTAATCTTCATCATCATTTGCTTTTTCTTCATCATGATCTTCTTCCTGATCATCTGCATTGTATGTGGACAAATTAGGGTGAACTAAATCATCTTCGTCATCATCTGATTCAGCTTCTTCACTGTCATGTGCTTGATCATCATCTTCATCATCTTTGTCATTCTCATCATTGTCTTCATCACTATTATTCACTTCATTAGTATCTTCATCATCATTATCATTTGCATCATTGTCATCATCGTCTTCATCATCCCCGCCTTAACTAAATGTCTAAGATTCTTCTTTACTCTCTGATTTGTATTCTGATGCATCGGGACCCCCTGGTTTTTCACCAGTTCCTTCATCTGTAACAGAGCTGCTTGCGTGAGAGCTATGAGTTTGGATCAGGCTTCTTTTTGTTGTGAGCTTCAATTGTTCAGCTTCTGTCAACGCAACATCATATAACACCGTTAGACCTTTAGCCTTAGACGACTTAGCGGGTTGCTTCTTTTTGGCAATTTTATCTCCCTTAGCCAGAGTCTTGATTCTCTTTCCTTTAGAAGCTTGAGTAGGCTTTGTCTTGGGAGATGATTCAAAGTCAGTCTTTTTCTTTGTTGCTTTTGACTTGGGAGTCTTTTCACCGGTAGCATAAGCACGGTAAGTCTTGTAGGCTTCGGACTCCAACATGGCTTGATTGGTCAAGTGATGAGGGAGAATAGCACCGTATTCTTATGTGTCTTTATGTTTAGAAATGACTCTTAAGGTGGTAAACATGAACTCATCCCTAGCATGATGCCAAAACATCTTGTTTCTCCTTGGAATTGCTTGATCCTTTGCCATGAAGTAGTCGACAATGACTTTGGTGAATCGTGGATAATACATGTCATTGTTCTTCTTTGATTCTTTGTTTTCCACTTGATACATATAATCCTCCCAAAGCAAGTAAACATAGTCAATATGTTTGTTATGATACATGCCCCAAAGGATTTGAGCACGAGACAGGCGAAGACGTTCTAAAGCAGTAGTTTTTCCACTTAGACATTTGTTGATAATAGCAGCAAGTGATCTCTATGGTTGATGCATGTAATTAATAATGACATCAGATAAGACCTTTATTTCACCAGTGTGTCCAAGATCTCTAATGAAAGGGATAATCTCCTCTTCAAATGGAGGTTCTTCAAAGTTCTGGCCTGGGAGTTTAGGATAAATCTTGAGCATATTTCTGAAGTTGTCAACATTAACAGTATGGCTTTTGCCATTTATCTTGAAACGGAGTGAAAAGTGATGTTTAGTGACAGTTGCCCAAAACTCTTGCATGTAAATTTCTGGAACATTAGCAGAGACTTCAAATGCATTGTAAAACGGTGTGAGTTTGAGAGCATCTAATGCCACTTGAAGAGTAGGTTCCTTGGATGTAAGACTCGAGCTTAGTCGGAGATTGCATTTCCCGATCTTAAGATGGTTTTCAGGTGCGACAAGAGCATCATCCAACTCCTTTTGCTGTACTTTGGTAGTATCCATGATTCTGCTAAAATAGGATCAATACAGTTTATATGTATAACTAATTTTATACAGAACACTATATAGACCTAATGAGTTAAGATAAATCATGATGAGAACATTTCTTGTGAGTTGTTCGACACCTTCTAGCACTTAGAGTTGTTCGATACCTACTATGACTTAGAGTTGTTAAACTCCTTCAATGACTTAGAGTTGGTCGACACTTTCTTATAAAGGTTGTTCGATACCTTCTAACACTAGATTGTTCGATACCTTGTAACATAGAGTTGTTCAATACCTTCTAAGACAAGAGTTGTTCGACACCTTCTAAGACAATAGTTGTTCGACATCTTCTAACATAGAGTTGTTCGATACCTTCTTTCACTAGAGTTGTTCGATACCTTCACATTGGAGTTGTTCGATACCTTATACCCAGAGTTGCTCAATACCTTCCCCCTAAAGTTGTTCGATACCTTATACCCATGAGTTGTTCGATACCTTCACCCTAAAGTTGTCCAATACCTTATACCTAAGAGTTGTTCGATACACTCACCCTAAAGTTGTTCAATACCTTATACCTATGAGTTGTTCGATACACTCACCCTAAATTTGTTCGATACCTCATACCCAGAGTTGTTCGATACACTCATCCTAAAGTTGTTCGATACCTTATACCTATGAGTTGTTTGATACACTCACCCTAAAGTTGTTCGATACCTTATACCCAGAGTTGTTCGATACACTCACCCTAAAGTTATTCGATACCTTATACCTAGAGTTGTTCGATACACTCTAAGACTAGAGTTGTTCGACACCGTATACCCAGAGTTGTTCGCTACCTTCACCCTAGAGTTGTTTGATTCCTCATACCCTGGAGTTGTTCGATACACTTTTATCATTTTCACAAACAAGTCTTTGTAGGAACTCATACATGTTTGTTTAGCATACAATAAGTTAAACTATTATTGAAGCACTAAAAATAACAACATTTAAGCAAAAACACGGAAGATGTGAGTAAAACGAGCCATGTAAACCGACATAAGCATGAACACTCAATGAATCACAAGCAATTGTTTGAAATGATCATTCAAACATAATCAAGAAAACTTATAATAACATTCCCACACATAAGCCTTTAACATTTTACATAGAAACTCAAAAACCTAAATTTTCGCATCTAAGATATAACAAGAACATAAGAAAACTATGATTATAATTAAAAATGATTAAAACTAGTGTTAGGCACACCTATAGCTACAAAACCCCTCAATCAATTTGATGTTTTAACCACTTTGATTTTTCAAGAACCCTAATTGAAGAATTAGGGATTTCAAGTTCAATCTTGGATAAAAACCAATTCTTTTAAGACGTGAGTAGATTAGGTGGTGGTAAACATGTTTCTTATTATACCTTAGGCTTGAAAACGTCTTGAGATTATGGATTGGGGGATGGCGATCGTTCGAATGACAATGGGAAGGGAAAAAATGTTAAGTGTATGTACAGTGACGGGATGGGTGGGAGGGATATAAAACATTTATTGTATTTGACACATTTGGCCCCTCTAGTTTTAATACCCTTTTTAATTTTGCCTAGATAAGTTTTATAAGGCATTTACAAGTTAAACAAATAGTACATTTAGTCCCTAATGTTTATACTGTCATACCTATATACTTAATCTTTTGCAAGATATTCCCTAAAGGCATAAACACATAACAATTAAGGCACACATAAGCTAAAGTAAATTAACTTTCCTTAATATTGATATTCCATTATTGTTTAAAAACCTATTTCCCTTTGAGCACATTTTTATTTATGAAGAAGATATTTGGACATTTGCTCCCCCTCAAACACTGACCAGTTTTTTATTTAAAGAGCTGTAGTCGTTGTTTGAGAAGTCGAATGTCATTGAAAAAGCATTTTCTGATGAAGCAATGTTATATTTTTGACCAACAAACACCAAAATAAGATTTCTCTTATTTTAACACATAAGTGCACTGACACGTACACTTATGGAAATATAGGAAGCACGGGTTGTGTTGCAAAGTAAACACAAGCCTTTGCATGGTCATAAAGTAGACCATGCCCGAGAATAAATTCCCGTTGAGAGGTCAAGTCTCCTTTTTGACGGAATACTTTCCTTTAAGATGACGACCGGGTTGCTATATGAAATAATAGCAAGCCATATGACATGTTTTGAAAACATTTGAACTTCTGCTCGAACTTCATTTACAGCCTCGTATCATTATTGAATGACATTTCTAAGACCGTAAATGTTATCGATTTTCAGAAGACATGCCTTTATTACCTCTTTTTATATTTTTTCATTTTTTAATTTTTTCTTTGGTTTTATAGATTTTATATTTTTGTATTTTGTTTTTATAAAAGTTTTCTAAAAATGAAAAATCTTTTTGGTTTTTATGGTTTTATGTATATACATATGATACAGGATATGTGAATAGGTACCACCACTATTCATCAACTTCATCTGCCAATTGTTTCAGAGTCTCCGGCGTAAAACTCCGCATTCCCAGCTTGTTGATCAGAAATTCAATTCTTTCTCGGCCAAGAGCTTTAGTGAAGATGTCCGCCAGTTGATACTCCGTATTGACAAAGTAAAGTTCGATCACCCCATTCTCAACATGCTCCTTGATAAAGTGAAATCTGATGTCTATATGCTTTGATCTGGAATGTTGAACGTTGTTGCAGCATAAGGCAATAGCGCTTTTGTTATCACAGTACATTGGAATTTTGTTGAAACCAAAGCCATAGTCGGTAAGCTGTGATCTCATCCAAAGGATTTGAGCACAACAGCCCAAGCAATATAATTCAGCTTCGTACTGGATACGCAGCGCTTTTCTGCCTTTAAAACGACCAACTAACAATCTATCACCCCAAAAGTTGCATACTACCAAGAATGGCTACGCGAGGTAACTTGACAACCAGCATGATCCGCATCTGCAAATTCTGTTAGAGCAATCGAAGAATCCTTTGGATACCATAGACCCCCGATGTACGGTTCCTTTTAGATACCGAAAGATCATTTTTACCGCATTAAGTGGCTTTTCGAGGCCGAGCCTCATACCGGCCACTGCATATAGCAAATTTATAGTCAGGTCTACTGGCTGTAAGATCAAGGAGGGTGCCAATCATAAAACCACAAAAGTGTGGACGATCTACGGCGTTTCCCATTCTTATACTCATCTAGTATGGATTTCTCCACCATTGGAGTATCCACTGGGTCACAAGAGTCAAAACCGTATTTCTTTAAAGATTCAAGGGCATATTTTGACTTGTTAATAAAGATGCCTCTAGGACTTTGAGAAATCTGTAATCCTAAGAAAAATGAGATTTTGCCCATCATTTGACATCTATAAATTTGAAATACATAATTTTTGAAAATAGATCTCAAGTTCAGGTGTAGATGCAGCAAAGATAACTATCATAGACATAAATTTTATACCAGAGTTAATTCTTTGCCATTCTGGGATGAACAATGTAGGATCCACCGCGCCTTGGAGAAGTCCCCTTTGGGATATCAAGAACGAAGACAACATATCATACCACGCGCGTGGAGCTTGTTTCAACCTATAAAGAGCTTTCTTTAGCTTATACACGTAATTGGGGCTATCTTTATCCACGAACCCATCCGGCTGGCTAACATAAACCTCTTCCCGCAAATTACCATTCAGAAACGCAATCTTCACATCCATTTGGTATACGACCATGTTCATATGAGCAGCAAATGCAAGAAAAATCCGTATAGCCTCTAATCTCGTAACCGGAGCAAAAGACTCTTTAAAATCGATTCCTTCCTCTTGACGGTAACCACAGGCTACTAATCGAGCTTTGTTCTTCAAAATTCCTCCCAGTTCGTCTAGTTTCACTTTGTAGATCCACTTCAAAGTAATCACCATAACTTTGTCTGGTCGGGGTAACAGCTCCATACTCAATCGTTCAAACACATTAAGTTCTCTTGCATTGCTTTAATCTAACAGGGCTTGAGTCAAAGCAACTTTATACATCTTGGTTCAACCAGGAGAAAGCATCGTAGTAACAAAAAAGAGCTTGCTCATGTAATTGCAGCCGAGTGGAAACTGTTCTAGCGAGTTCACCGATTATGTTTTCAAATGGATGATCCATAGTCCATTTGCTATTGTGTTCAGAAATTTGGTGATCAGGGTGCACAATTGTATGAATAGAACCCGATGATGAAGATTGATCTGAAGGGATTTCTGGAATTGGAACACCAAAGTACGGATCATTACCCATATGTGCAATTTTAATATCATGATTAGCTTCTTCAACATCGTTCGAAATGACGTGAGGTTCAGTTTCGGGTGTTGTTTGAGAATTACTTAGAGATGGTGCATCTTGGTCAACTATAGTTGATGAAGGTGAACCGGTGATCAGCAAGAACTAGAGCAATTACTTTATTAATTGGAGCAACAACTTCAAGAGCTAGATGATCAACACTAGGTGAAGGATTGAGAAATTCATCGAACAACGGTTGAAACAGCATATCCCAGTCAGTTCGCGAAGGTGGTACAAATGGTGTTGAAGGATGAGGGTTTGACACGAGTCCTGAACTGATTATTGCAGGAGTCATTTCATGAAGTACGGGTCCTGAACTGCTGTGTTCAGAAGCCATCGCAGTCAGCTCATCAATGTCAATGTGAATGGTTTCAACTATTCGTCTGGTACGTCTGTTGTAAATCCAGAATGATTTCTTCATGGGTGCATAGCCAATGAAAATACCTATATCGGCCTTCGGTTGTAACTTGCCCAAGTTCTCGCTATCATTCGTTGGGTAGCAGAGTGCACCAAACACATAAAGATACGATAGGTCGGGAGGTTTGTTGTGCAGAAGCTCGTATGGTGTTTTACCGTATCGACGGCGTATCATGGTACGATTTTAGGTATAACAGGCTGTAGCAACCGCTTCGGCCCATAGAAATAAAGGAGCTTTTGCATAAATTAACATAGTGCGGGCTGCTTCAATTAGCGTACAATTTCGTCTTTCAACAACACCATTTTGCTATGGAGAGCAGGCAAAAGATGTTTCATGAGAGATGTCAACCTTCTCATAATATTCACGCAATGTCTGATTAACAAACTCATTCCATATACGTTCGGATGCGTCGGACGGTTTTCCTTTAGTCTACTTGGATCATATTCAAAAAAATAGAAAATAAAAGCAGGAGCTTCATCTTTTGAATCTGCAAGCATTTATACCCATTTTTAAAAAAAAAAAAATAAAAAAAAAATCGAGAGTAATCGTCGCGAAATAACAAGGAGTACTTCTTTTCCATTGACCTCGCGACACCGCATGTCCAACACAGATCCATTGCAACAGATAGAGTTTTTCTTGATTGGTGGTCATTAGATTTGGGTTTGTGGGTTCTCTGCTCTTGCCTAAAGCACATGCAGAACCACAAATGTCCTTATCAACTTGAGCTTAAGGAACCTCGAACAAGACATGTCTGAGCAAGATGATAAATAGCTCCAAAGTTCAAATGATGAGAGACGACGATGCATAACCAAGACTTGGTTTTTAGAGGCCTTTGACAAGAATACAATAGGAGAGGATGCCATCATATCCCCAAGAGAGAGTGTATAAAGATTGTCCCCTCGAGATCCAGTTAATAAATCAACACCTTCTAGATTGCGAATGTAGCAGGTGTGTTGACGAAACGCAACTTCGAGGTTTGAATCACAAAATTGTCCCACAGAGAATAGATTATGCCCAATCCATCAACTATAAACCATGAAATTGTACAACCATCTAAAATCTCATAACCCATAATCTTTGCAACATGATCATTACCGAATTTGACTGTACCCAAGAATTTGCTGACGAAGTTGGTGAGCTGAGAGCGATCTCCGGTCATATGCTTGGAGCAGCCGGAGTCCAAATACCAGAGGACAATTTGGACGACCTGCATTCATCAAGAGAGGAAGATGGAACATTGGAAACTATAGATCCCCGGGATTGACTGGGTTCCAAATTGTTAGCAGTTACAGATTTAATAACCTTATAATTGTTAACAGGAACACTAGTTTTAGACTTCCTAGGTTTCCTTGAGTAAACAAATGTGATGACAGGTTTAGGCGTTTTATTATCTAAGCATATAATTTCCTAAGGGGCACTCAGTAGTTATGGTAATCCTAGTAATGCACGCATTTCTACTATAGGTGAAGTCCGACCACTAGTCTCCAATCTATCCATATTATAAAACACCTTTCCTGTTGGTTTCCAAACTTTTCTTTTTGAATTTTTCTTAACAGATCTAGATTTATCACGAGCACTCACATTGTTGATAAAATCAAGAACACACAAATCATGATTATTAGAAAGCATGCAACCATTACACTTAACACATTTAAGTTCGTAATTCGCATTAAGCTTAGAATACTGACACATACAGTTCCTTTAGGTGCAACAACACAGTCTTTATTTTTCAAACTAGATTTAACTTTCCTAGGAATATGCTTACCATACTTTATTCTTCAGAGTACTACTTGGTGTGTTGCTGAATCTATCTTCTTTGTATTGCGAAGGCTGTGATCCGCTAGCACTAGTAGACATGGTTTTTACTCTATAGAAGACAACATAGTTTGATAGAAGCTAGTTAGAGGTATGGGCCTATTTTTGTGTTTCAATGAAGATGACGGTCTCAGTGAATCTAACTCTTTAGACTTTGTTCATCGGGGTCACAACCACTAATTGTTCTCCAGAACCTGTTTGAACTAGGACAGGTTTACTTTATTAGAAACATCTCCTGCATTAGGTTACGTATACGCACATGCAGATTCAGAGTGGATCTAAGGGATAATTAGCGGTTTAATATAATCGACTAGATCCCTAAGAACTGCGCTATCTTCCTGAGAATGCTTAATATAGGCAGAGTAAGCTGTCCTTTTATTCAACAATTTGGGGGTTATTGGTTCCACATTAACTTAATGCAACTCTGGATCACTATGGTGGTTTGAAACATTATTGTCAACTAGGGCTTTTCTTTTAAGTTTCCTTAATTCATCCTTAAGTGCTGTTATTGCCAAAGTCTTTTCCTAAAGACTAGCATTTAAATCAAAAATTTCCGCAAACTTTATATTGACTTGATTAATTAAATCATCACATTGTTCTTTTGATTGAATACGTGCTAGTTTAATCGAGTCATAAAGTTGCTTATAGGTCTGTTTTAAATGCTCATTCTCAGCAATAAGCTTTGTCACCCTATGATCCAATTCAAATATATGTTTCATTCATCTCTAAGTCCTATTTGATCTTATCCTTATCCATTTTTCCACTTAGAGATTTAATTCTGTCTTTCAACTTCTTAATTACCGTGTCTTTCTCTTAGGACTGAGCTTTCAATTAATTTAATTCAAATAATTGATCAAAACTTGGAACACTTTGATTTGAAACAGAGTTTTCCCTTTGAAAAATTTCCTGTTTAAGTTGAGTGTCAACTTCTAAAGAGATGCAATGTTTTTCAAGAATGGTAAAACTTTTGAACAGTTTATCGTAAGTTTCTCTTTTAACAAAATCCGTTTGAAGCTCAATCTTAAGTTTGAGACACTTTTGACATTCATGCACATTCACAGAATCATTCTCCACAGAAGGATTAACAAGTAAGTTCACAATATCTTTGCTCATCACTTGTTTTAAGAGTCATTCATTTTCGTTCAAAACTTGATTCATCTTAACTTCAAATGTTTTTGACTCCAATAGCAGATGTTGTTTCCACAGCATGTTCCATGATACAGAATTTAGACTTCCGAACGTACAAACAACCAAATGGTTGGTTGAAGGTACTAATAAGTCATTCAGAGCTTTTACAAATGGAATTATTTCATCCCTAAAACAAGCTTTTGTATGTTCGAAACCCCACGAGCCCTCAGTGATAGCTGTGGGTGTGGTCCTTTCTTTGACTACCACATCAAAGTTAGCAAGATGGTATGTCTTAAGTTCTTCAAACTCCGTGTTACCATGTTGACTTTAGAATTCTTTTTGGAACCTCAACATTGGTGGTTCTAATAAAAGTTAGTTCTGAAGAATTCATAGAATTCTGAGACCAAAAGGCTTGTTCAGCAGATAATTCAGTTTGTGGAACAAATCGTGTTGGAAAATCTTTATAAAGTTGATTAAGAGCAGCATAATCTATTGGTGTGGTATCAACTTGCTTTTCCTTTTCTAACATCATATTATCCTTATGTTTTAAAAGCATTTTGGAACGAATCTCTTCACAAGTGCTAAGGGTCTCCTCTGATTCAGAATCTCAATAAGGATTAGTATGAACAATAATATCACCACATATACTTTGGTTTTCGACTGCTGAGCTTCGCAGATAGAAGGATTTGAAAACCTAGAGCCTAGTTTAGTGGTATTAATCATAGAAAAACTGAGGTTTCGTCAACCATGGTGAACAGTTGGTGAAGATTGAACTCTTATTAAAAAACAATATTATCTAGAATGTTAGATCTGCTTTCTAGAGCTATTTCTTTTCAATGTTCCTAGATTCTCTTTCTTAAAAATCATTTTTTAGAAGAGTAACCGTTTTAATAAAGATTCATTTTCTTTTAAAAGTTCGAAAGAGTTCTGTTTAAGAAGATCAAACTCACATACTGTGCCATGTGTCTGAACGTTATCCTACTCGTAAGTCACAATTTGTCCTGCTTATTCAAACCTTTAACTTGTTCTTTATATCTTTTAAGCTTAGCAGCTAAAGTTTCATTGACACTTTTATTTTCCAGATTTATCTTGGTACAACTAACTACTTGGGTTTTTAGTTGTTCAATCATAGATAATATTAAAGCATCTTGTTGTGCAGAGGAGTTAGAATTCTGAACAGTTGCTTGTTTGTGATTTGCATCACATATTAGAGAATAAGGAATGATATTGCTATCACTAGTTAAATTTAGTCTCTGAATGATTCACAACATTCGACTGTGAGAAGACGACATCACCTACACAGCTTGATTTACCGCATTATTATTCGATTATATGATTATAGTACCTCAGCAAGAGCATCTGAACCATAATGAGATAATTGCCCATTAGAGCAACTTTTGCAGATTAAAGTTCGTCACAATCAATCCATATGCATCCAAAACATCAACTTGATAAGCCAACATTATGAGTAATGACAGTCCGGTGAGGCCTTGACCTTCAGGAATAACTGGATTCTGCCAAAAGCTAGTTCCATCCTCATTAGAATTTGACCATGGCTTGAGCTTGTACCAAACACTTTCTCCTAAACCTATGATCATCCTGTTTTCTTTCTCTTGGTTTGTGCACTAGCTAGACATGTGATCCTTCCCCTGTGCAGTTGTAGCAAATAACCGTCCCTCTGTTTTTTAGAATTGGCTTTCACTTGCTCCTAGAGTGTACGTTCTTGAAGCACCTGCAGCAAAAGAAGTTTGTCCTCCCCTGAATTGGTTGTAGTGTCCCACTCTTCCATTATTGATGGCAGCTTGTTGCCTAGGGTTAGATTAGTTTACTCACTGATTATTGGTAGTGGGATAACGGGAGTGACAACTGCGTTAAAAACGCATCATGTGATTGATGCATCAATCGGATCATCACCTTTCTGGAAACACTAGAACAATAGACCGGGAGTCTGTTGGAAATTCAAATGTTGTTCAATTTGGGAGGTATTCCAATTGAAGGATGGATGATAGATGGAGAAAAAATGTATGGTGAATTGATGATTAGAAAATCATTAGATGGGTAAGTACTGAATGAGGTGTTATGATTGATGATTGAGTATTGGTTGAGACTGATAAGGATAAACCATACTGTGGAGATTGATAAGGTTGGAAGCTGGTGGTTGAAGTTGAGTGTTTTGTAAGCTGTTTTGAGAGTTTGATAAGGTGACTGTGTTATTTGGTGAGATGAAACAAAGCAAGAGGATCAGAGTTACGGTCATGCAGCAAACGAACTTCATTTGCATGTCAATCATGTTTGTTCCAATAAGCATAAGCGATCAACATTGGTAGTATGCAAATCTTTGACCAACTTAACATCAATAACAAATTTGCTCCATTCATCAGGAAGTGTGTTCAGAAACTTGGCATTAACTTGAAATTGCTCCAGTGGCATCTTGTAGATGTTCATATCATTGAGTAGCAATGTGAATCTCAAGTAGTACTCATGTAACGATTCTCCTTTCTTGTAATTGAACTTATCAAATTCATTGTACAACTTACACTCTCGTTCTTGCTTTGTTAACGATGTTTCCTTCAATGACAGTTTAATCTCTCCAAAGATCTTGCTACACGATGTTGACTCACAAGAGCATAGATTTATGTTGGAAGGCCTTGGAGAATGATATTAATTGCTTTGATGTCACAATCAGCTTGAATGGCTTCTGCAGGGGTGAGCTTAGTATATTCCTTAAGTCTTGTTACACCATCCAATGTGATTGATGGCCAGACGAGTGGACTTCTCACGGAAGCAAGGATCATTCTAACCATGTGGTCTATCTGCATATAAATTCCATTATGCTTTTCATGTCATATAAATTTTTCAAGCATGGTGGTTTATTGTCACCACCCGAGAGAAGTGATTTATCAGCAAGAGTCGTCATTGATAACGTGGTATCAAAAAGATTACTAATTGATCGATCGGTGGTAGAAAGAAATTGTGTTTGATTATGTGGTTGTCGAGTCTTGAAGTAATTCTTGAAACTACACGGGATTTTACAATTCTTGACAAAACCGAGAAAACAAGTTAATGTTTTACGGGATTTTACAAGTCAAAGAAATAACCGTATAATTTAGAAATTTGAGTTGATAGGTTTTGACTAGTTCGGTTTTCAAAGAAGGTTGATTAGTTCGGTTCCCAAAACGATTAACTAGTTCGGTTGTCAAAGAACTGACTAGTTCGGTTCCACTGGTTCGGTTATCTAGTTCGGTTGTCAAACAGAAAGACTAGTTCGTTCGCATCCTGGTTTCGATTAACTAGTTCGTTCAACACAAACAAACTAGACCGGTTCAACTGGTTTTTCGGTTAACTAGTTCGTTTCAGCACAAACAAATTTAGATCGGCTTCCACTGTTCGTTCACTAGTTAGGTGTCACTAGTTCGGTTCCAACACAGAATTTACTATTCAGTTCTAACCACAATAACTATTCGGTTCCAACTATAACAACTCGTTCGGTTTCCCACTAAAACAACTCCGTTCGGTTCCAAACTAATAACACTCCTATTCGGATTACAACTAAATCAACTAGAGCGGTTTCTACTGGTTCGGTTTAACTAGTTCTTTAACTCTTTCATCTCCTAGGTTCGGTCCAAACAAATCAATACTAGTTTCGGTTGTACTAAGCGCAACCCAAATTTTCAAAACTCAAAGACCCATTTTTTTATTGGCTTTTTTGCAAAAAATCTTGTACTAACTAAGTGTTACTAACCCTATAGGATAAGAAAAATAAAACTTAAGGTTTTTAAGCCGAAAAATGTTAAATCAAGATTTGCTCTTTGGTAAAGGTTTTAACACAAATCAAAAGACAAACACAAAAACCTAAAACACACTACTCCATGCTCTGGATACCAATTAAAGATACTCATAATCTTTGATATATGCAAGAACTAAGAGAAAAGTGGGTTGAAAGTTTCTAGAGAGAAAAGTAACAGGAATGGAAGATAATAATAATATGTGTGAAATGAGAAATGAAACAACCAACCACCCTCTCCAAGGCATGGAGAGGGTATATATTCTACATACATGGCCGGCCATGGGCCTTAACGGGCTTTCCATGGGCCTTGGGCTAGACTAGCTTACTAGACTAATCATATAACAAACTACGGGCTAAGACTATTACAACTTGGAAGTGACCGATACTTTTCTTGTTTCCAACAAGATCACTTCTACGATGAAGTTCCCGAACGTCCCGAGCACGTCGTAAAGTTATCTTTTCCATGTTTCCCTCGAGGGTGCCGCCCGGATTTGGCTTGAAAAAGAACCCACTCAATCGATTCTTATATGGGATGATCTTGTTTCAAAATTCATTAACAAATTTTTCCCTCCTTCCAAAACAACAAATCTTCGAAATGAAATCATGAGATTTCAACAAAGATTTGATGAAACTTTCTACGAGGCATGGAACCGATTCAATGATCTTCTTCGGGCATGCCCACATCATGGATTTTAGGAGTTACATCAACTCGATACTTTCTATAATGTTTTGAACTCTAATGATCAAGATTCGTTGAATACCGCCGCGGGTGGTAACTTTTTGGATTAAATGCCACGTGATTGCCTAAGAATCATTGAGAGCAAATCCAAAGTTCGTAATTCACGTAACAAACCAGTTGTTACAAAAGTGAGTGCGAGCAATTCTACCCCAGGTATTTCTCCCGATGTTGCCGAACTTAAAGATATGGTGAAAGCTTTACTTCTCAATAAGAAAAACCAAACCCAAGCTCCTGCTCCTGTCAAAGCGGTCGAGGAAAGTTGTGTTACTTGTGGTGGAGCTCATTCTTACCGAAATTATCCCGCCACCGATGGCAACATTTATCGTGACAATATTCAAGAATATGTTTCCCAAGCCGCCGCAGCTAATTTCAATCAAGGAAATACCGGTTACCGAGCCCCGATTGCTAATCAAATTCGACCTCCTGGTTTTCCTCCCGTTCAACAAAACCAAGGAAATAACCAAAACCGTTACAACCAAAACCGAGGGAATAATTACAACCAAATCCAAATTTATCGACCACCAATTAATCAACCCCCTATTCACCAAGCTCCACCTTACCAAGCTCCGGCTCCTCAAACACAAGGTGTGATAAAGACCGATTTTAAAAGCTACGTCAAGGCTAACGATGCGGTTATGAGAAACATGCAAGACCAAAACCAAAACTTGCAAAATCAAATGACCAATTTAACAGACATGCTTTCTAAGTTTGTGAATTCCAATACCGCTTCTACTTCAGGTTCAGGGACACTCCCTAGTAATACCATTACTAACCCGAAGGTAGATTTGAAAGGAATTACCACCCGAAGCGGTGTTGCTTATCATAGACCCACGATTCCTACTACTTCTTCTTCTCCTCCTAAAGTAGTGGAACATGAACCTGAGGTGACAAAGGACACGGTGCCTCCTACTAATAACGGAAGTACCAAAGACGTCCAACCTTCGGTTATCCAAGTTCAACCTCAAGTACCAAATTCTGAGCCCGTTGTTACTCCCGTTAGTGCTTCGATGCCTAACTTGAAACCGTCAATTCCATATCCTTCGAGATGTAATAATGAAAGGCGCCATGAAAAAGCTAATGATCAAATTATGAAATTCTACGAAATCTTTAAAGATTTGAGTTTAGAAATTAGCCTCACGGATGCTTTGATTCTTATGCCAAAATTTTCTTCGACTCTTAAAGCCTTAATTGGAAACAAATAAAAATTAAGTGAAATGGCTAGAACTCCTTTAAATGAGCATTGTTCAGCGGTTATCCTCAACAAGTTACCCGAAAAACTTGGAGACCCCGACAAATTTCTCATACCGTGTGATTTTCCCAGAATGGATGAGTGCTTAGCCTTGGCCGATCTTGGCGCTAGCATAAATCTCATGCCATTATCCGTGTGGAAAATGCTTTCTCTTCCAGAGCTCACTCCTACTTGTATGACTCTTGAACTTGCGGACCGTTCGATTACCCAACCGATCGGTATCGCCGAAGATGTCTACCTAAAAGTAGGAAAGTTCAAATTCCCGGCCGACTTTGTAGTCGTAGACTTTGATGCCGATCCTCGAGTTCCCCTAATTCTCGGGAGATCCTTCTTAAAGACCGGACGTGCTTTGATTGATGTGTACGAAGGAGAATTAACTCTTCGTGTTGGAAAAGAAGCCGTAACATTCAATCTCGATCAAACTTCGAGATACTCCTCTAATTACGATGATATGACGGCGAACCGAATCGACGTCATTGAAATGGCTTGTGAGGAGTATTCTCAAGAAGTTCTCGGTTTCTCCGATGTGATCGCAAGTGGCAATCCCACTCCTTATTATGACCCGATCATTTCTACCTCTTCTCCGACTCTCACTCCCTTCGGGGATAGTGATTTTCTTCTCGAGGAAGTCGATGCTTTCCTCGCTCTTGAAGATGATCCAACTTCACCAGAAGTTGATGACTCTTACTATGACCCGGAGGGGGATATTCTTCTTCTTGAATCATTTCAGGAGGTTGAAAAACTTCTTGACGCCGGATTAATTTACCCGATCTCGGATAGTCCTTGGGTGAGCCCCGTACATTGCGTACCGAAAAAAGGTGGCTTTACCGTTGTTGAAAATGATGAAAATGAGTTGATCCCGACTCGATTGGTTACGGGGTGGCGTGTATGCATTGACTACCGAAAGTTAAATGACGCCACCCGTAAAGACCACTTTCCACTTCCCTTCATGGATCAAATGCTCGAGAGATTAGCGGGAAACGAATACTATTGTTTTCTCGATGGTTTCTCGGGTTACTTTCAAATTCCCATCGATCCTAAAGATCAAGAAAAGACCACATTCACGTGTCCTTATGGAACGTTCGCCTATCGTCGCATGCCTTTCGGCTTATGCAATGCACCGGGCACGTTCCAAAGGTGTATGATGGCTATCTTTCATGATATGATCGAGAAAACGATGGAAGTCTTTATGGACGACTTCTCAGTCTTTGGGAATTCATTCGAAACTTGCCTCTCCCATTTGGACAAGATGCTTAAACGTTGTGAAGACACTAATCTTTGTCTAAATTGGGAGAAAAGTCATTTCATGGTCAAGGAAGGAATTGTACTTGGCCATAAGATTTCCAAGAACGGGATTGAGGTTGATAAAGCGAAAATTGATGTTATTGCTAAGCTACCTCATCCCACCACCGTTAAAGGAATTCGGAGTTTTCTTGGTCACGCCGGGTTTTATCGTAGATTCATTCAAGATTTCTCGAAGATAGCCCGGCCGATGACCCGACTTCTCGAAAAAGATACTCCGTTTTTCTTCTCCAAGGAGTGTATTGAAGCCTTTCAAACACTTAAGAAAAAATTAACCGAAGCTCCAATCTTGATTGCCCCCGACTGGGACCTACCTTTTGAGCTAATGTGCGATGCAAGCGATTATGCTATAGGTGCAGTCTTGGGGCAACGAAAAACAAAGCATTTCCAGCCTATACACTATGCTAGTAAAACAATGACCGAGGCGGAATCGCATTACACCACGACGGAGAAAGAAATGTTAGCCGTGGTGTATGCCTTTGAAAAATTCCGGTCTTACCTCATCTTGAACAAAAGCATTGTGTATACGGATCACTCCGCCCTCAAATATCTCTTTGCTAAAAAAGATTCCAAGGCGAGATTGCTCCGGTGGGTTCTCCTCCTTCAAGAGTTCAAATTCAAAGTAATTGACACAAAAGGAGCCGAGAATCTCGCGGCCGATCATCTTTCCCGATTAGAAAATCCTTATGAAAATGTGCTCGACCCAAAGGAGATAAATGAAACGTTTCCTCTCGAGACACTTAATATGGTGACTTTTCGTGGTGACTCAAGTACCCCGTGGTTTGCCGATTATGCAAATTACCACGCGGGGAATTTCATTGTTAAAGGGATGTCGTCCCAACAAAAGAACAAGTTTTTCAAGGATGTTAAACACTACTTTTGGGACGACCCCTATTTGTTCAAAATATGTGCGGATCAAATGATCCGGCGGTGTGTCTGGCAGAAGCTGTTGACATCTCACAGCAGCTTGCCATTGTCGGACCACCGGGGACATTACGTGCAACTACACCGCCAAAAAGGTTTTTGATCAGGATTTTATTGGCCTACGATTTACAAGATGCCTTATGGACTTGGTCACTGATGTGACATTGTCAGCGTCAAGGAAAATTTTGCAGCGTGATGAAATGCCTCAAAATTCCATCCAGTTTGCAAAACTTTGATATGTGTGCGTTGGCAACGATTTCATGGGGCCGTTCTCGTCTTCACGATGGGAAACAAATTTTATACTCGTGGCGGGGTTCGGGGGGGGGGGGGGGACTATTTGTCGAAATAGTTGAAGCGAAGCGCTCCACCATCGACACCGAGGTTTGTAAATTTCTTAAATCTCTCTTTGCCCGATTCGGTGCTAACCCTCGTGCTATCATAAGTGATCGCCGAAACCCATTTTTGCAATGACCAGTTTACAAAGGTCATGCTTAAGTATGGAGTTACTCACCGTCTCTCCACCGCGTATCACCACAAACAAGTGGGCAAGTTAAGGTATCCAATCGTGGCTGGAAACGAATTTTTGAAAGGGACCGTGGGCGACAACCTTATTGCATCTTGGTCGGATAACTAGATGATGCAAATTGGGCCTTCCTCATGTCTCTGCCCCCCTGCGTACGTTACAAAACACCATCGGGTGTAATCCCATACAAGCTCGTGTACGGAAAGGCATGTCAATCTAACGATCGAGCTCGAGCACAAAAAGCCTACAGGGCATTGAAGACATGTTAAACTTGACCTTGAGACGCGGTTGATCACGTAAAAGTTCAAATCAGTGATATTAAATGAACTTTGTGATATGCCTAAGAGAACTCTATGATCTTTAAAGAGAAACAAAGAGCTCCATGAGTCCTAAGATCAATAAACGGTTTTCAACGTCAATGATCAAGTATCTCCTTCTTTAACTCTAGAGTTGAATACGTTCATCGGGCAAGTTGAAATCCCGTTGGTTACGGACCATTCACCATTGCCACATGTCTTTCATATGCCACCGTTGAGTTATCCAATATCTAGGCATAACAAATTTCAAGGTGAGACGGTCATAGAATTAAACCTACTTCCACGTTGGTGGGACGTTCTCCAATGGTTGTCCCGGATCTCCAAACCTTCCCTAAGGACAAATGAATTCGAGGATTGGGTCAAGCTTAGTGACCCTAAACAAGCGCTTCGTGGGAGGCACCCCATGCTTATCCGTAGTTATATTATGTAGTAATGAATAAGTGTTTTTTGTGAGAGGTGTGCCTCTTTCCTTTCTCGTTTGCTTGTGTTTTTGTAATTGTCTAGGATTGTCGGATTTTTGAAGCCTCTCGTGCTCTTGGTTTTTGTCCTTCGTTCACAAGAGCTTCACATCCTCAGCTTCATTTGGAAATCCAATATCCTAATCTTATCGACTAACGGCTTTTTCTTTTATAGCTGTAATAACGGCTTAGGGATATACGTTTGAGACCATTCTAAAAACATTAGTACAATGTTTAATTCTAGTTTTGGGGGGATCTATCGATTTGATTTGCCCTGAGTTGTTATTTTTCGCGTATATAATTGTTTTTACATCAAAATTTCAAAAAAATGAAAATTTTAAAATTTCAAAAATAAAATAAGTGTTTTGTCACAATTTTGACTTTCCTGCTGGGTAGAATAAGAATAAATTTTGACTCAATCGAGCGTGTTGAGCTCTAGCTTGTTCCTTAACTTTTAGACTAAGCGTTCGTTTTGGAATCTTTCGTGAAGAACGAAAAAATGATAGAGTTAATTATGAGTTAGATGCTAAACAAGGATTAATTGGAAATCTTAAGAGCTCATGTATGTAATTTGTGGCTTTTTCTCTCATAAGCTTCTAATCGGACTAATCATACGTGCTATTTTGGAGATTAAACTTAAATCAATAATTTTTATGTAGTATATAGCAAAAATTTTATTCTTAGTTCAAATTCATACTTAAATTTTCTAAAAAGAAGTCTTCTCTAAGTGTGAAAAAAAATGATGATGAAAAATAGAAAAAAGAATGATAAGTAATAAATATAAACTGTGGGCTGATAAAAGTTTACAACCTCTTGCCGGCTCACAACCGATGTGGTAGTCTTTTAAAGAAAGCCCATAGTAAGAATAAAAATCCGAGACTGATAAAAGTTTGCTGCATCTTGCCGGCTCACAACCTATGTTGCAGCCTTCTAAAAGGTCGAGGGTTACAATTGCAATCAATGTTATGTTTAATGTTAAGTGTGAATTAATAAATAGATCTCTTTTTGTTAAATTTAAATATGCTTTTAAACTTTGACTAATTTATTTTAAGTTTTTAAAACAAGCTGTATACGGGAAACCTAAGAGTTTTTGAAACCTAAGGTCCATGAGTCCCGATACTAGTCTCTGTGGGGTGTCAAAAGCCTGGTCACTTAGCCGCAAGGTTGGGATGTGCTGAGACAAAAGTCGCTACATGGGATGATCTCGCCTTCAAACTCATTATTCTCGGGTGGAACGTGAAGCATAGAATTTTGTAAAATGTTGATCCAAGGTTAAAATTCAAATTAGCACATTCACCTAAGATATAATAATTGTCGGTAGTGAAAAGTTCACAAGTTGCAAATATGAGTAGTGTTAGCATCTTAACTGATATTTAACTGTGATTTCGTTTTAAGCTTGGTTTGGAGCGAGTGAAAAGTCGGGGACGATGAATTTATCCTTTTTGGGGCATTCTCGGATCGAAATGCATCTTGTTCTATGATCCCTAACGGTTATAAAAATAACGAAAGTCAAATAAGTTAGTTAGTTGCTTAAAAAGAAAAGTGCAAAAAAAAATGAGAAAAAGGAAAAATACAAAAAATATGTGTAGGAATAAGAGTATAAAAATGGTAAAAATGAGGCTTCTCTAAACTTTTGATTCTTTAATTTCCCTTGATGAACACTTAGCTACTTTTCGAGGTAATTAGTCGAGGGGGATTGAGATTCTTAGTTTTCTAAGTGCTTATTTATAGCATTACTGTGAGGGACACGGCAATACTTAGTTAAGGAGGGATTTTGGTATGTGTTTTATTTACAAATACATTTGACTTCCTTTTAAATCAGGACTTAAAACATGACTAAAAAACATACCAAAAATCACATTGTATTTGTCATGTTTACATTTGTATTATGCAGGTAATGGATATCTAAGAAAAGGACACAAAAATCGAAGCCAAAACGACAAAACCGAGCACGAGAACGGAAAGAGCGTGAAAGAGAAGTTAAAAATCAAAGCCAAGTCAAAGAGTCAAAGTCAAGCCAAAGTCAACCCCGGGAAGTGGATTTAGAAAGAGCATCAAAAACCAAACCCTAAAATCTAAACTGCCAAAAGTAGGCCCTCCCGTACCCACCTAGTGGGCCCGAGGGAAACGCCACTTTACACTTTTAAACCTTTTAAACCATTAAAAAGCCCAACACCCTTTTAACTATACCCGGCCCAACAAACAAGCCCAAAACCATAACCCTTTTAACACACCCGTTATCCCTTAACCTTTTAAACTTAACACTGTTAGTCCTTAAAAGGACTAACGGTGCAAACCATTTACAAACTGCAAGGGCCAAATTTGAAAAGAACAAGGACCATCCTTGTAATAATATATAACTCTCTCAGGGACTGTTCTTGCCAAGTCCCCAAACCTACACCCTGTAAACAAATTACTGTTCATCCTCTCCCACATCCCGCCAAAACCACCAGTACTATTCCCCTTTCTTCTCACCCTTGTCCACCCACACCAGGACCATCCCACACAGCTGGCATACACGTTGGCAATCCTAAAAAACCCCCCATTGGTCCATGAAAAATGATAAACGAATCAATGGTGATGATCAACTAGCTTGGGGACTACTCATGATGGCAGGCTGAGATCAATTGAGCTTTCACCTCACACAACAAAAACAGCCTCAACCTCCTCAGCAAAGAAGCACAAGGGAAACAAGACCTAGAACCTTCATACGTTTAGTATAAATAGGTCCTCTTGTAGCCATTTGGAGATATAGTAGATAACCTAGTTTTAAGTTATTTTTATTATTATTGGTCTTTTAATTTTCAAGTATTGTAATCTGTTTTTAAATATTAATGAAATTTAAAGTTGTTGTTTAAATCTGTTTTCAAGTCCTTAAGCTTATTTTTGTTTCAAAAGCCCTTATAAGCTCTAATTTAAGTATAACATTAACATGTTTTCATGAAAAGATTAAGAACTTAAGTTAAATTTCACAAAACACAAAAGGAAATTCACCCCTAAAATACCACAGCTTTTGGATGAGAAGCTAGCCTTGGAAGAGCTTATAGACCTCACTAGCTTGTCTTTTTGACAAGATAGAGCTTGTAGACTTGATTGTTTGCCCTGTTTTGAGCAAGGGTGCTTGTAAGTCTTCATTTTCATTTTCTAGCTTATTTACTACTCCCTCCGTCCCATATTAAGTGTCTATTTTTGACTTTTTGAATTCTTTTTTCATAAACTTTGACCGTAAATATTTTTCTTTATGTTATATAATGCTTACTGAAAATTTACAATGAAAAATAATTCGAAATATCTTATCATTCATATATTTGGCATTGAGTATCATATAACATAAGAAGGAATAATTAAGGTCAAAGTTGAAGAAAAAAGACTTTAAAAAGTCAAAAATGGACACTTAATATGGGACGGAGGGAGTATTCAAGTTCTTATTACTGCTTATTTTCTGCTTATTTATGTTTGCTTATGTTAGTTCATGCTTATTAATGCTTAGTTGTAGTTTAGAAATCATTGATGCAATTTTTTTCACTAAAAATCTGTCTTAAAGTGCTTAATCTGCTTAGTTCTTATTTGCTTATTGTAGTGCTTATTGTTGTGAGATTATTGATCATTGTTTCTTAATTTTGATAACTTATCATCTGTTTTTCAAAAACTTGCCTTAAATCTCTACAAAAAAAAGTTTTAAAAAGTGGAAACTGTCACTTAAAGGGGTGTTTGGTTTAACTGATTTAATGGGTTAAAATGGGTCAAAATTGGTTTTTACTCTTGGGTCAACTTAGTTTAGCTTAGATTAGTCCAAAAATTCAGTTGGTTTAAGTTTTAAAGTGCTAAAACTCAAAATCTAGTTTTTAAGAAGTTAATATTTGAATTTGTCTTAGTTTTGACAGATATTTTGTGCTCTTATAGTTTATTTTGATTTGTGAGATTAAATGCAAGTTTTGTGTTGTTTGAGTCTTAAAAACAAGTTGGAAACCAAGTCTATAGGTCTGCTTTTGTTACTTTTGGTTTTGAGTATAATCTGTCAAAGTTGCTAAGTGTTTGAAAGTTTGAAATTCAGCTTTTTCATTTGATCATTGTGTCTTATTGTTTATTTCAAAATGATTTTTGAGAATTGATATAAGTTCTTTAAGGTCTAATCTAAATCTGTTTTGAGGTTAAAATTCCATAAGGATCTGTTTGTGGGCTTATTTTTAAGCTCAAAAGTAGTGGTTTGTTAAGACTGAAAAAAGTTTTCTAAGTGTTGACAAATGAACAAACAACTTTTTCATTAAGCTTTTTAAGGGCTTATTTGTCTTTCAAACTCCTTTTTGATTAATAATAAACTCCTTTTAAGGGCTTATTTGTCTTTCAAACTCCTTTTTAAGGGCTTATTTGTCTTTCAAACTCCTTTCAAACTCATTAAGCCAAAAGGATCCATCTTTGAGCTTATTTTTATGCACAAAAGTGCCCCCCCCTTGTTATTTGTATGCAGTTTTTGGCTTAAGTACTATTTGGCTTATTTGTGCTTATCTGCTTATTTTCTTAGCGTATTTAGGTTTAATATTGCTTATTAGTTTAGTTTAAGCTATTTTGCTTATTTTACTTTAGGTAAATTATTATTTAAGCTTTTTTGACATTTTTAGCTTAAATTGTTACAGTGTTTAGGCCTTTTAAGTTAATTGTTATTTTAGCTTAAGTCTACCTTAAAATCCTTTTGCTCTTTTTTGTTTGTTTTGCTTATTAGGCATAGCTTTAGTTATATAAGCTTATTGCCCTTTCCTAGTGCTCATTTGTGATATAAAATAGCCAAAACAGTTCGCATTTTTAAGCATCTAGTTAAGGTTAAGCTTCTGTCACTTTACTTCAGCTATTTTGGAGCTTATTTGTGGTTTATAAAAGTGTTTTCATAAAAAGTGCTTTTTTTAAGTCTTTAAAAAAAAGTCACGTGAAAAAAAATGATAATAAAAACGCTTGGGAGTTAGAAGTCAAGGTGAGCCAAGCGCGAACCTGGGACTCAACAAATTCAAACCAGCGTTTTAATCCCAACACTCACACAACTCTGCTTCAATAGCTCATTTCGTCATCCTTTGCACCATTATTGCTTTATTACCTTTTTGGGCCCATTAGCCTCACCTTAATAAGTCGTGGCTTATTTCAGAGCTTTTTTTAGGGCTCTTATTTGTTTTGCTGAGATTGTGTGATTATTTTTCCTTGCATTCTTGTTACCATTTAGGAATTTTCATGTTTTTTTTTAGAATTTTTCAATCTTATTTGTTATTTTTAATTATTTTTTGAAAGTTAAAATCTTAAAAAGTCTTTAAAAATAGAATAAATTATTTAAGAAAATTACAAAAATAGTTTTTGGTTTTTTAGAATAATACTTTTAGTTTTACATGATTAATATTTTACCACTTTTAGATTTTAATTTTGATTTTTAGCTTTTTAAATTAATTTTAGAAAATAGATTTTTATTATAAAATATAAATAAAAATGAGCTAAAAAGGAAAGATGAACGAATGAGTTTACCAAGTCTAAAGTTGCCTATCACGTGTGGGATCAACCTGAGTATTCTTGATCGGGTTAGAAAAGCTCATGAAAGGTGATTGAAGAGGGATTTTAAAGAACTATGTACCATCAAGAACCCCAACTCAAGTAACTAGCCATGCCCAGAAGTATTTCGTTAGGATGCACGCAAAAGAGAAAGGAAAACGCAGATCAAGCCTATTTGATATGCCATCCAATGAATCGATAATCAGCGGTGCGTTTTTATATTTTGTTGATATTCGTTTTGTTTTAGTTAATTTGGTTAATAGATTCTGAGTTTTAATGTTTCACCTGTTGAATTATTTCTGTAACAGATGCTGTACTTTTATACTGAATTAGCCATGCTGAAATTATGAGGTTATAAGGTTTTGTCCATTAACGGTGGCTGCTGCAGCGCGAAACAGTGAAACAAGTGCTAGAATGTGCAAAGATGATGACTATGTTTCACTAATTGGCAAAAGGTCAGTTTGGGTGATGAAATGGATCTACAATGGGTGGGTTTGGGTGATGTAATGGGGCTGAAATGGGCCCACATCACTTGCCTTTGAAACATGCCATGTGTAACATTTCGTATTTTCAGGCCATTTTATGACGTCATTATTTCACTATTTATTTTTTTAGTCTCGTGCGCATTTACTTTTAATTCTTATCACATAATTAAATCGCGTAAGCTAAATTTTTTTTTCTTTTCATTTAACGAATAAAACAAGAGAAATATGATTTTTATACACTATTTTCTGACATGAATAGTGTTGGTTCGTTTTTAATAAAAATTTTGGCGAAACATTTTAGAATCATTTATATAATATTTATATGAGTTTTAAATTTATAAATATTATTTTACAAGACGATTGACCTACTTATACGATAGAAGCCTTATATTATTTTACGAAAACAATAATTAGCTTTTTATATTTTATTTTTATGGGTTACATAAAGCGTTTACGTTTCCCAAAT
>BQNB010084378.1:7184-28769 GCA_026074375.1 Tanacetum coccineum | reverse complement strand
GATTAGAACCAGCAAATAAGGATGCTTTATGCGGATACTTTAATTATGACAGAATTAATGTGTCTAGGTCTTAGGATGAAGTCCCGCCTAAGTCTAAAAATGATATGCCTCTTCGAGATAAGTAATCATTGCACTGAATAAACAAACCAACCTTCTAATCGGATTAATGATGGCTAATACAATTTTCTATTATAAGGCTCGACCGCTCTTTTATCTTCTGTTAATTTTCTTGCATGGGTTAAAGTGTCTTAAATTGATTGTTGTCACCAACAAACCCATACCAGTCTCTTAGGCTGAAACCCCCTTTTTACCTGTTAGAATTAGGAGTAGAACTAACATAGGATTAGCATAGGTTTGACTTAAATTAAAATTAACTTAGATTAGATAACTAAAATATAAATAAGTTAAGAGGTTTAACCTCGCTTCAAGTGTTCGACACCCTACTTACCATGAATCTACCACCGATCAGGTACACTGCCCGTTAAAGTGTTGTTTTTAGTTAAGTCGGCAAAATATAAATTTAAAACTTGAATCATTAAAATATACACCACATAATGACACATCAATGATCACCCAACCATAGTACCCTACTAATCCCACGTTCAAGTAGTAATCTAATAACATGATTAACATGATCTAAATCACCCGCAATACTACCAAAACCCAGGGTTACACGATAGTCAAAGGATATCCAACGAAACCATAATCTAACAGGAAACAAACATTATAACGATAGTAAATTCATGACTAGGTCAGCACTTTAAGTGCTTAGCTGCTCATAGCAACAAACCGAGAATTAATAAAGATAATCATGGATGGAAAACTCATAATTCTTACAGAAGTTGTTTATGAATAATTAAATACAAATGTATGATAAGTGTGATCTCCCTTGGATTTCTTGTGGAATTCTTTGAGCTATTGAGGCCTTGTTCACCCTTTAGATTTGTGGTGGAATGGTTGATGATAAAGTGGCTGAATGAGGCCTCTATTTATAGATTTCGAATATGTTACGGCATAACCTTTTAGAGGTTAACGTCGTAAACTGCTGACGTGCATTTTCCATATTGGAGGCTTAAAGGATGTTGCGGCGTGATCAAGAGTCCATGTTACACCGTAATGCTGACTCATATGTCTTAGCCTTCCATAATAATAATGTTACCGGATAAACCTTGGATGTGGTTATGCCGTAATGTTTCTGGGCGACGTGTCTTGCGGCATAACACTATCGTAGGTGTTATGCCGTAAAGCCTCGTAAGAATTCGTGTTTTCATCATTTTCACGTCTTTTTCCCGTGTTTCTTGTCACATACTTGCATTTTACCTAAAAACAACGAAATAACTATACAAGTATCGATTCAAGTATTTATAAGACAATTGCAAGTATTTTTAGGGGAAAATTAACACTAAAAAGTATCAAATATTTGATGTTATCATTTTGCTAGCTTTGTAAGGAACTACAATATGCGTAACATAGGGAAGATAATTGGTGAACTACATGCTCTGCTTATTGAGTATGAAAAAGGTTTATATAAAAAGGTTGCTAAACCACAAGTCCTTACGATTCAAGGTGGTAGAATCCACAAACCCAACAAGAAACTGCAAGCTGCTAAAGGTAAGGGTAAAGTGAAAGGTAAGGTCAATAATAAGCTTGCTTATTCCCCTAAGCCTAAACACCCTACACCTTCTGCTAAAGAGCACCCGACAAAGGATAAGACTTGCAACCACTATATAGAGGTGGGTTACTAGCGAAGGAATTGTCTTGTCTACCTTGCTGAGTTGATAAAGAAAAAGAAGCAAGTTGGCACTGCCAGTACTTCAAGTATCTTCACAATAGAATTATTTTATTTCTATAATAAATCTTGGGTGTATGACACTGGTTGTGGTACTTACATATGTAACACTACCTAGAGTCTTTGAGGAGAAATGAAGATGAAACAAAGAGCCATCTATCTGTACGTGGGTAATAGTGTACGTGCACAAGTAGAAGATATTAGAAGTTTTGACTTAGTTTTGCCTAATGGCTTAGTTATCTGTTTAGACAATTGCCATTATGCACCTACTATAACTATAGGTGTTGTTTTAGTTTCTTGTTTGGTTAACAATGGTTTTATCCAACGTTTTACAGATTATGGTATTTCAGTTTCTAAGAATGATGTTCTTTACTTTAATGCTATTCCACATGATGGTATTTATAAAATTGATATGCTTAATCTTGTGCCAAATGTGAATTCTCTTTATAATGTTAGCAATAAAAGAGCCAATCATAACTTAGACTCTACTTTCTATCACACTATCGTCTTGCTCATACAAGCAAGAAACTTATTAAAAAGCGACAACATGATGGGATTTTATAATCAATGGATTCTGAATCTTTTTATGAAGCATATCTTGTTTATCTGGTAAGATGATAAGGAAACCTTTTCCGCATCAAACAGAAAGGGCGACTGATCTTCTTGGATGAATACATTTTGATGTTTGTGGTCTACTTAGACATGTGTCAAGAGAAGGTGCTAGCTACTTCATAACCTTTATGGATGATTTCAATCGTTATGGATATGTTTACTTGCTTAAACATAAACATGAGGTTCAAGGTCTTTAATGAAGTAGAAAATCAACTCGAGAAGACTATAAAGGCTCTTTGATCAGATCGACGAGGCAAATATATAAGTCAAGAGTTTAAATATTATCTAAAAGCTTGTGGAAATGTCCAACAACTTACTCCTCCATACACACCACAACACAATGGCGTGTCTGAGAGGAGGAATCGTACATTGCTTGACATGGTTCGATTAATGATGAATCTTATAACTCTTTCGTTATCCTTTTGGGATTATGCTCTAGAGTCTGCTACATGCATACTCAATATGGTTCCAACCAAGAAGGTTGATAAGATATGATAACATCAAATATTTAATACTTTTTAGTATCATTTTATCCCCTAAATTTCTTGCAAATATCTCACTAACACTGGAAAACAAGATACTTTAGGTTATTTTGTTGTTTTCAGGAAAGATGCAGGTAATTGACATAAAACAAAGAAAAAGGACGTAAAGTGTAAAAGTATTGCAAGACATTCCGGCGTAACTCCTATTTGAGGTTACGCCATAATACATCTCATGCAAGACACGTCATCCAGGCAAAGATTACGGCGTAATCCATGATATGGTAACCAAGTCGAAGCCTATAAAAAGAAGACAATTCTACACAATAAAGAAACCAACCTCCCACAACCCATACTTGGGTTTGGGAACAAGGTCTGCAACAACACTAGTGATAGAAGGAAGGTTGAAGGAGCCTTGTAGCGTGTGACAAATTTAGCTTTAGGATTTGTGGCGTTTTGTAACGTTTCCTACATTTTCCTAAACCTAAGCATGAGTGTAATTCACCTTAATATTATTATCATTTTGTTTCATTTCAATCTCTTTACTTCTTTTGTTATTGTTATTATAATATGTATTAAGCTTAGTGTTGCAGAATCTTAATATTAGTCATAGATCTAGATTACGAGAACTCTAAGTGCAAAGTTACCCACTTCACTTAGGTGTTCTCAATCTCTATTAGTAGTATCCATATACACTGGAGGCTCGGTGTATACCCATGACATCGGTCTCTTGATCCTGGAACTAAAATTAAGTATTTTGCAGCTTTAGCAACGGTTTAATTATAATTCAGTTTTGG
The DNA here is from genome assembly GCA_026074375.1 of Tanacetum coccineum. Classification (NCBI taxonomy): domain Eukaryota; kingdom Viridiplantae; phylum Streptophyta; class Magnoliopsida; order Asterales; family Asteraceae; genus Tanacetum; species Tanacetum coccineum. The sequence continues at coordinate 25,092 of BQNB010084378.1, read as the reverse complement.
CCCTTACTTTCATCAAGAAGTAAGCTTTTACCATTGAATTTACTCTGGTATTAGGCGTGACCAACATTCAAGTCGTGATGGGGTTATCATTTAATCATGAGAGGAATTAATCATTGTGAACTAGGAATAGGTTAATTCCCCTCGGGGTCATTCCACCTAGGAATCATAGGCTAAACAAGGATGCCCGTCTTAGCTTAGTGTCACCTCAGGTTATGGTACTAATGCTAGACCTAGTTTGATGTAAAGTGATGGTCATTAATATTCCTGAACCTTGTATTAGTCTAGTAAATATTCCTGAGAATTCTATTAGCTAAATGGGCCTAGTTACGGGCTGTAAAGCCTATTAGTTATCAAGCCCGGTCTTGGAAGCCCACATAAACCCAAGGCTAGCCCAACTACTCTCCTATATAAAGCCCTCTCCACATGTGGAGAGGGTGTTGCTCATTTTGTTTTCTCTTAATGTGTAGCCATTTTTCTTTTGATTATTTTTCTCTCTAAACTCATATATATCTCTCTAGTTCTTCCTTTTAATTTTGTGTGTATGTGATTTGATAAGTCTATCATGTGGTATCAAGAGCCATGGAGTGATTAGTGATCATTGTTTTTTGTTCATCTCCTTTGTTTTCTTTTGGTTCGAACCCTACACAAAAGCGGGTTTCATTTGTATGTGTTCAAAAACCATAAAGCTTGCATCTTTCTTGTTATTTGATTATTATAGAGGCTAGTTGTACAAGAAAATTCTTGTAAAAACATCAAAAGGTTGATCTTTTTAAGGTCTTTGGTTCAAAAAGAGGGGTTTTGAACTAAAATCTTAATTTCAAATTTTTTGTCTTAAAAATGTTAAAGTTTAGATTTTTAAGGTCCTCCTAGCTTTAGTATACTTAGTTGTGCATGAAAAATCGTGTAAAAACGTAAAAAAATGTGTCTTTTGGTATTTTTGTGTTTCGAACATTTTTTGGGCCAGTTATACGTTGGTCAGGCGAGTAATACGTTGGTCAGGCGATTTATACCCTTGGTCAGGCGATTTATACGTTGGTGAGGCGAGTTATACGTTGGTCAGGTAAGTTATATGTTGGTCAGGCGATTTATACGCTTGGTCAGGTGATTTATACGTTGGTCAGGCGAGTTATACGTTGGTCAGGCGATTTATACAATTGGTCAGGCGATTTATACGTTGGTCAGACAATTTATACAATTGGTCAGGCGATTTATACACTTAGTCAGGCGATTTATACACTTGGTCATGCGAAATATACACTTGGTCAGGCGATTTATACGCACAGGCGATTTATACGCACAGGTGATTTATATGCACAGGTGATTTATACGCACAAGTGATTTATATGCTTTTGCTTGGCTGAATTATACACTTTTCTTGGGTGATTTAAACACTTCTCTTGGGTTATACAATTCTCATTAGGTGATTTATATGGTTTTTTCTTTGATTTGTAAAATCCCATGAAATATTAACTTACTTTAACGGTTTTATCAAGAATTGTAAAATCCCATTTATACCAAACCACTAATCACTAAAACGATCCTTGCATATCATTTCACATCACTTTTGCAATGTCGAATCAACAAGACATTTATGCAGCCGGTTCCGAAAACCGACCTCCTATGCTTAACAAAGAGAACTATGTTCCATGGTCATTACATCTTCTTCGTTATGCAAAAAGTAGACCAAATGGAAAGTTAATCTACAATTCTATTATAAATGGTCCATATGTCAAACGAATGATTCCTAAACCAGGTGATGTTGCCCGTACAGTTCCTGTTCCTGAAATGTTTCATGAACAAACTGACGATGAACTCACGGAAGCAGAAATTAAGCAAATAGAACATGATGATCAAGCAATTCAGACCATTCTTCTCGGTCTTCCCGAAGACATCTATGATGCTGTTGATAGTTGTGAAACTGCTTAGGAAATATGGTTACGCGTTCAGCAAATGATGAAAGGTTCTGACATTGGAATTCAAGAGAAGAAGGCTAAGTTGTTTAATGAATGGGAAAGGTTTACTTCCACTAATGGGGAATCGATTGAGTCTTACTATCATCGTTTCTCAAAGTTGATGAATGATTTCAAGAGAAACAAACACTTTCCAGAAAAGATTGCCAGTAATCTCAAGTTCCTAAACAACTTACAACCAGAATGGAGTCGACATGTTACCATTGTTCATCAAACGAATGACTTGCATACATCAGATTACACTCAGATGTATGATTTCTTAAAGTACAATCAAAAGGAGGTAGATGAACTAAGAGCTGAATGACTTGCAAAAACAGAAGATCCTTTAGCACTCATGGCAAATTCCAACAATCCATTTAATTTTCTAGTGTTTCACCCAGATCTACCGTCATCAAGTACCTTTATACAACAACCACTACCCAACAACAACTATAACCCACAACCATCATTCAACCAGAAGTACATGCAACAACCTATGCCAAATCCCAAAGACATTACAGACCCCACAGCTGCAATGAACATGGAACTTGTTCTAATGGCCAAGGCATTCAAATTAAACTACTCTACACCAACCAACAACAACCAAAGAATTTCATCCAACCCTCAAAATAGGCAGATTGCTCAGCCGAGTATAAATTTGGGTCAAGATAATCAAATGCAGATGGTTAGAGGAAATGGGGGGAATCAGTTTAGACAGTATGCTAGGCAGAACGTAGGGAATCAGGTTGTTCAGAATGCAATTCAGAATCCGGGTGTTCAGAATGTTAGAAATCAGAGTAGGGTAATTGTTGTTTCGGGTATAGCTAATCAGAATAGGAATGGTAATGTTATAGCAGCACGGGCTAAGGGTAATGCAAATGGGAATAATGGTAATCAGATAAGGTGTTACAACTATAGAGGATTAGGTCATCTTGCTAGAAACTGCATAGTCAGACGAAGGAGAAGGGATGCAGCCTATCTTCAGACTCAGTTGCTGATTGCTCAAAAGGAAGAAGCAGGAATCCAACTACAAGCTGAAGAGTTTGATTTGATGGCTGCTGCAGCGGATCTTGATAAGATTGAGGAAGTTAATGCAAACTGCATTTTGATGGCTAATTTATAGCAAGCATCGACATCGGGCACTCAGAGTGACAAAGCTCTCGTCTATGACTCAGACGGATCAACTAAGGTACAACTTCATGATAATTGATATGATGATGAGATATTTAATATGTTTACTCAAGAGGAGTAGTATACTAAGCTACTCGAGCCCATTCCTGAACCACACCAAGTACTACAGAATGATAGTAATGTTACTTCTGTAGTTTCTAGTGTGGAACAAGGTGGGGGGAACAGTAGAACAACATCCAAGAAATGTTAAGGAAACATATGTTTTATATGACTCAATATATAAAAATTTAGCAACTGAAGTTGAGAAAGTCAACTCGGTCAATCGCAAGTTGAGAGAAACTAATGCTAATTTGACCACTGAGCTTGCTAGATATAAAAATCAAGAAAAGTATTTTGAAATTAGTAAAGAAAAATATGACAAACTTGAAAGGTGTTATCAATAATTTATTTATCAAGAGCAATGTCTTACTAAAAAGATAAATGCACTTCACTTAAGTTCATGTAAACAAATAGCGGCTTTGAAGGAGGAAATTTCAAACTTAAATAAACAGCTTTCAAAGGAAAAGTCAACCGTTTCTTCTCTTTAAGAAGAAAAGAAAAGGTTGAAGTCTAATTTCAAAATACACGTAAATGAGCTTCTTGATAAACAAATTCAACTTGAGAATTAGATAAAGGAATTAGATAATATTTTGGTCAAAACGGGTCAATCGATTTAAACGATGCATATGCTTTCACCTAAGCCAAACTCGTTTTACCACACCGAACAGAAAATGGCTTTGGGTTATTAAAATCCTTTTTATCTTAAACAAGCTCAGAAGAAACAACAGAGTTTGTATAATGGAAAAGTTCTATTAGAAAAGCATGATCCTCCTTTTATGTATGATTCAGAGGAGACACTGGAACTTGCTCAAGAGAGTCGCTTAAAAATGAAACAATTGAACAAAGAAATAAAACCAGCAAATTATACAAAGATTACTCATCTTTCGGGGGTTTTTGTTTCTCAAACATCCAAGTCACGTGAAGAGGTGTATCTTTCAAATACTTTCAAAACGGCCAATGTTTCTAAATCAATTTCAATACCAAATGAAGAGTTTTCGGATGATACTACACCAAGTGTTGCACGAAAATTTCTAAATGAGGTAAAAAGCACCATTGTGACTCTTCAACGTGTTGTCAAACAAAAAATGACTTTAGATATACACAATTGGTCGTCTTCTGTTCACCAAGAGATTAACAAATTTGTAAAAGATGAAATTTTCCCTATCGTTAACCAAGTTGATGCTAGAATGCAAAATTTCAAAATACAATTTTTAAAAGAAGTAGCCAAATTTGTTTGAGACTTCTAATCTCTTGCAAACAAAGTTGATGAATCTCTTGCTAAGCACAAGGCATTGGAATTGGAAATTAAGCGTCTCTTGAGAGCAATTGTTAGTCAGGATATTATGTCTATTGTGTAAAATAATTCTGTTGTAGATACATCAAATCTCCAAAATGAGCTTGAACATACAAAAGAACAATTTGAAAATTGTATCATTAAAAATGAGAATGAATATGCTAAACTTTGGAATGATTGGTACAAAAAATGTAAAGAGGGCAAATATGAAAAAAATTTATACGATAAAGCTTACAATGACATGCAATAAAAGATCAAATGGTTGCAAGCTCAGTTAGGAGATCCCAAGGGTAAAAGTAAGGATACTTCATGCGTATCAGATACCCTTGATCCTTTGCCTCAGAAACTTGAAAATGAGAACGTAGAATTAGAGTATCAGGTTTGAAATTATGAAAAGAAAATGCTCATCTTAAGACTGCATACAAGAACCTGTTTGACTCTATAAATGTGACACGGGCTCAAACCAAAACAATAATTGACTCTTTGCAAGATAAATTACATGACACGATCTATGAAAATGCTATGTTAAGAGCTCAGTTATTTGATAGGACTTCTGAACAAAAGGACACCACCAAAGGTATGAGTGTGAATACTCAGTTTAGAAAGCAATCAATTTTGGGAAAACCACCTTCTTCTTCTGGATAAAAACTGTATTCTATAACTCTTCTTCCTAAATCTAAGATTTTTCCTAAGGTTGGTGAGTCGAATGCTTTGTCAAAACCAGTCACTTTAAACTCGACACCTTCCTCTCGTGAATAAACAGTTATGAACAATGAAAGAGTGATTGCTCTAGGAATCTTTAGGATTAATCCTTTTAAAGCTTCTAGGGTAGACAACTTTGTGTCTAACAAACATGTAAAATCAAGCGTTAAGACAAAACCGATCACTGCTTCACAACCTCATGTCATCACTAAGAAAGATGTAAATTCAATCACAAATGGTTTCTCTCCTAAAAATGTTGAAATTACTACTAGGACCAGAATATCACAGCCTAGGAACAATCCTAAGAGTGATAAGGTCACTTCTAATTCCAAGAGTAGTTTCCTCTCGAGTAAGTTAGAGAAAATAAAAGAAAACTATAGGAGTTTACAGTCTTCTAACTATCCAGACCATACATCATCTGAATGTAATATAGTTAAGATTGTAATTCAAAATGAAAAATCTGAGGTTATTTGTGCTACATGTAAGAAATGTCTAATTACCGCTAATCATGATGAATGTGTGCTTCAGTATGTGAATGGCATAAAATCTAGAAAGAAAAACCAAAGTACTAATGTTTCAAAAAGTTCAAATCAAAAGAAACATAAGGCAAATGTCAAGAAATCAAAAAACTCAGGGTCCAAAGAAAGTCTTGCTTCACCTAGCAAACCTAGATCTTTCCTTAGGTGGTTACCAACTGGTAGAATTTTTGACCTTTATGGAAAAATAACTTCATCCAGTAACACCAAAAGTGAGCCTGACACATCTGTGTGTGATAATGCAAGTGCTTCAAATCCCCAGGAACCTACAAACAAAAGGTTTCCTACTTCTACTTCTTTTCTTGGCAGGTTTTCAAAACTCCGGAGGCAGAATTCATGTATCTATCCGCTAGCTGTCTTATGAGTACGTCTAGGGATGGCTTATGTACACTTCAGTGCATAACCCGAGCGTCAAATAAAAGGGGAGTGTACGCTTCAGTGCGCTTTACCTTCAAAATAAGAGAAATCTTCTTGTTTTCAATAGATATGATAGTCACGATGTCAATGATAGAGTTGGAAAGTCTATTTGGTCATTTGTTCGACGAATTATTGGCAGTTGTGATTCAGATCTAGAGGTCGCTTTTAGTAAAAACTAGTTTTGATTAGAAATCGCTAGGGAGTTGATTTGTATAAAAGGAAATCAACAACAAACCTTACACCATCAATTCTATGATATGGCCTCTGCATCTCTAATTTGCCTCATGGCTCGTGCTACTTCTACCAAGTCATGGTTATGGCATCAACGCTTATCCTACCTCAACTTCGACACCATAAATGACCTTTCTAGAAACGATTTTGTCACCAGTCTTTCTAAGTTCAAATACCATAAAGAGCATCTGTGTCCCTCTTGTGAGCAAGGAAAAAAGCTAAAGAGCATCTCATCTACCCAAACCTGTTCCAAATTTTAAGTAGAGGTTACACCTTCTTGATATGCATTTGTGTGGTCCTGATAAGTGTAAAATACACATATCTGTTTATACCAAAAATGACCCTAAATGACCCAAAACAGACTAAAAATGGCAAAGATATGCTTGTTTTTGTGTTTTGTGTGTGCAGGTACGGATAAGACAAAAATCACAAGAAAACCGTCAAAAACGGGCAAACACGGATACGAGAACGGAAGAGTGTGCAAGAGCCGAAAGCCAAAGTCAGAAAAGTCAACCCTCGAAGAAATCCAAAGTTACAAATTTAGTCCCTCAAGTTTCCTAAGTTACACAAATGGTCCTTGGAGTCTAAATGGGCCCATTAACCTTAAATACCTCACCTGGATCCAAAGCCCAAAAGTACCAAGCCCAATTATCCAAACCCGGCCCAAAAATCTTAACCAACAACCCATTATAAACGTCCAATGGTCCGATTCCTGCCAAGATTAAAAGTTCTTTAATACTTAGGCTTTCACCTTATAAACCACAAGGACCATTCTTGCCATAGTCTCAAACTCACACACTCGTTTTTCAGTTAAAAGAAAAAAAAGGTGCCAAGAACTTACCACTATTCATCATCCTCCCCAATTACCACATGTCAAAAATCATAGGGCTTTTCCAAATTGAAGGCTAAAGTGGGTAATTCAAGCACTCAATAACAAGATGGCAGGGTTAAATCAGTCATATCAAGGCTCCTCATTAGTCAAGCCATGCAATTAAGCCACGTGGATATGAGGAAGCACACAAGAATGGTAGGTTTTACACTACAATCACTCATAAGACAAACACAAACGTCTCAATCACAGATTGCCACGCTGGCAATCCGTGTGAGATAGTTAAGTGATCTAACGGCTCAAATTCATCATCTAATGATTAGAAGATCGTACGATCATGATTAATGGGATCGTGTAGAGCAAGGAAGACTAGAAGCTTCTCATTTGGCTATAAGTAGCACACTCACACACATATTTATGATCTTCTTTTTCAGCTTTTAGAATAATAGTAGTTTTAGCTTAATTTTTTTCAAGTTAAAGTGTAATTTACTTTCAAATGTAATCTGTTTTTAAGTAATGTAATTAATTTAGTTCTTAATAAAGTAATTTTAGTTTTCATTGATCTCTTGTTCAAACTCTTTTTACCTTCAAATTTTAAGCTACTATGTCACAAGCTCACAATAAGCTAATCTCAGCTCTCTAAGTCTCTAAGCTTAGATTGAGCTTAATTCATTACTAATTTACTTAAACTCCTAAAATCAGTTTAATAAACCTTTGCTTAATTAATAATGGACTTTGGAAGAGAAGCTAGCTTGGGAAGAGCTTCTATGGACTTTACTAGCTTATCCATAAGGATAAGCTAGAGCTTGTAGCTGCTTAATTGAATTTAGCTTCTGTTTAGCTAAAGCTTAAAGTAAGTTTCATTTAATATCTTATGTTTTTTAATATCTAGTTTTATAAGTGCTTGTTAATGTAGATTTGCTTATTTCGCTTAATCTGTTTGCTTACAGTTCTATACTTTATTAATAGCTTTTATTAAGATGTGTTTATTATACATTTTTGCTTAATATAGTATGGATCTTATTATAGTTTAATTTGTCTAAAAATCTAAAAAACTAAAAAAAATATAGTTAGCAGTTGTGTAGATAATATATTTTAGCTTATTAGGTTAATGAATCATGTTTATTAAGCTTGTTTTAAGCAAAATTTATCAGGTAATTAGATTGGATCATTAGATTTTAATTTCACAAGCTCATTTAAAATCTGTCTTACATAAAGGAGTGTTTGTTTAGTCTAATTTGACCTCTAAAAGTCAAATAGAATTGTGCATTTTCCTTGAGATAGCTTCATTTTCATTTCAAACTAGTAGTAAATTAGTTATTTGAGTTAGGATTTTAAAATTGAACAAGTTAAGGCTTAATTTGATGGTCTCACACCAGGACTTTCTTTGTTCTTTTCATGTGAAAATTTTGATTAAGAGAATATCTAGCCTTCTAAGAATTTTGTTTGTGCTTGCATTGTGTTAAGACATAATCCTTTAGTGTGTCTAGTGTAGAGGAAAGCACTAAGGTAGTCTGCATATTGGTTTTATGCATTAGCCAATTGCATTAACAGTCTAACAGCAGTTAGTACTGTTGATCTTTAAACTTTTTTTTTAAGCTAGTAATTGTAAGTAATTAGGATCATAACTCTTTTGTTAGCACTATAGATTGATATAGTTCTATAATTTGATTAAGTCTTAGTTTTTCATTCTAGCTAGCAAATTTGCCTAGGTTCAATTATAGCTTAAAAAAGTCATTAAAAAAAGCCAAAAAACAATAGTAAGTTAATTCAGGATACTTAAAAAAGATTTATAGCTTTATAAAGTGTAGGTTATTAATGTTTTGAATTTATATTTCATAAGTATGTTAAGCTAGTTGCAAAAGCCATAATGTCCTGAGTATATTTTAATTGAGTTAGTTAGCTTAATTTGAATTTGAGCTTTTTGAGTAATTTTCTGAGTTAGCCTTTTTAATCTTTAATTTTAGTTAGCATTAGGTGTTAGTAGGGATCCTAGCTTGATAAAACTAGTTTGTAAACATCATAAGCTTCCTATAATAGTTTTCAGTTTTGAGTTTGAGCTTAATTTGAAGCTTGTGCAAGCTTTTATGTCCAAACAAGCAAAAGTGAGCTCAAACCCTCACTTTCTGTGAACAGACATTCAAAAAGCTATTAAAAGCTTATTTCTCACTTTGAGCTTATGCTCCATTTATTGAAAATGCTTAAAATTGAGTCATTTATAAGTTCCAGCTTTTAGATTTAGTTAAAATAATAATAATAATAATAATAATAATAATAAAATAAAAAAGGTGTTGCCAGCCTAGAACCCGCGACCTCTTGCTTATATGTCCTAAGTGTTAACCAGTGTGCTTCAATAGCTCATCTGGTTAACCCTCCTTTCATTTAATTAATATAGTCACTTTTCTTTTTCTATCTTATTAATAAGCCGTAGTCTTACCAGCTTATTTTAGAGCTTATTTGTGTAGCTTTTAGTAGGTCTCATTTTCGCATTAATACTTGTTAGTTTAGGATTTCCCTCCCTGAATTTTTTCAATAATATTCATTTAGTAGATTATTTTTTAATCATTTTTTCAAAGGTTTTAAATTTTCGAAATTACATTAAAAATAGAAAAAAGTTTCAGAAAATTACAAAAAAATAGTTTTTAGTTTTATAAAAAATACTTTTAGTTTTACATTAAGAAAAATCATTTTCAACTCTTTTAGATTTTTATTTTCATTTTTGAGCTTTTATTTTTAATTTTAAAAATAGGATTTTAATTTTAAAAATAGTAAAAAATAGTCTTCTGAGTTTTTATGATATTCTAGATTTTTCTAAGTTTAAAAATCATTTTTCTAAATTTTTAGGACTTAATTTGCTATTTTTTAGGATTTAATTAGATTAAAATAGTTTTTAATTCATAATAAATTCAAAAATAATCAAAAAAATATTTTTCTTTTTCTTAAAATTTTCTTTTGTCCTATTTTAGGTTTAGAAATTCAGTTTGCATTTTTAGGGGTTAATCTTAGTATATTTGCTTAATTGTCGCGTTTTATTTGTTTCCCGTTAATTGTTTAAGTGTTTAATTGCTTTTAATTGTTCATATTAATTGTTGCTTTAATTTAGTAGTCATAGATACTCAAAAATATCTTTTCTCTCATTCTAATCATAATCCAAACTAAAGCAAGGTTTCAATTTCACAAGTCGTTGGGGAAACAACCCGGGTGATCATACTTCCCTGTTAAATATACGTATTATATATTATATATATCTTTTAGAGTGAGCTTTTCTTAAGGGGGACTTTAGGAAAGTTCTTAATTGATCTTTTGGTATTGTATTATATATTTTATAGTGTATAAAAACTAAAAATCATCTATGATGATGCTTTAAAATTTGAATATGATTTCTCTTCTAAACCCGCACTAAATTATGAGCTTACTGATGATATTGACCTGAAAAATGAAACATCATCGCCCGAATATAACTATAAAGTATACAATTCTAAGGCAGAAAGAAAAGCTTTAAAGAAACGGTTTTCTAAAAAAGAAAAATTCAACATCTTAAATATTCCTGAAGATTTGTTTTCTTATGAAATTTCTTCTGCCAACAATTTAAAATTAGATAAGGGCAATGACGATGATAAAATATGTATCAAGCAATTTTTGGGGGATATTTTTGTTGATACCTATGTGGATGAAAACGGAAAAACGAGTCATGATACAATTAGTGATTTTCTCACCATAAATGCTTTTGTCAAAATCATGATTCATAAATACTGTAACGAAGGGATGCCATTAAAAATTGTTAAGAATTTATACGTGCCATTTGGCATTCCTTTCGACCCTAAGCTGTTCTATAAGGATGGTGCTTATACAAGTATTGCGGAGGCCAAGGTACCTTTATCTTGTTTTATTTACTTGAATAATTGGTCTCCCAAAACAGATACAACGTATCGACTTAAATCAATACGCCGTATCGAGTACTTTGACAAAGAATTGACCGGTCAACTTTTTAAATCATATACGGAGTATAGGATAAAACCGATACTGTGTATTCAAGAAGAAGTATAAATACCCCTATGATACGCCAGATCTCATTTCACGTATACTTTTCACCCCTATCAAAAATTACTCGCGGTTAAAATTTCTTTTGTAGAGATCTTCATTTTACATTTGACTTTTGCTTGCTCATTCCCTACCTCTATTTAAGGTAATTTTCTTATTTGTTCGTTTTCGTTGATTTCGATTTCTAATAAATTAGGGGTATGTCTTGTTTTTAAATTAGAGGTTTAGTTGTGATTATGCTTGACCAAGTTAGAATGCGTTTTATTCCTATAGAATGATAGGAGAATGTTTATTGAATTGTAATTTAGGGATCGAACGGGTAGAAATGGTTGCACCAATTTGGTTTTTATTTGATAGTACAATACGACGTATCCGGTAAAATGGATATGGCGTATATAGCTCGATATCACTAATTATTTAAGTAATTTAAAAATCCTTAATACGACGTATTCATTAACTTGAATACGGCGTATTAAATCCCTTACCCTAATTACTTAACTAAAACCCATATATAGGGTATCTATATAAGCTAGGTGCAGCATACTGCAAATACGCCGTATTGATGATTTTCTATTCGGCATATTAAGCTTACTCCTTCAATACTCCGTATTGAACAAGATTGAATACAAAGATACTTAAGAATACTTATACAACTTATTGGTATATCCAAATACGTTGTATCAATCCCTCAGATCAGACAGTCTGTTTTTAATTATCCTATTTACTTATTACATTTAATGAATTTTGCAAATATGACACTACCTTCAAGGAACAAGAGACATGCATGGCTTAGGTTTGATACCCAGGATTACACCAAGGAGGGGATACAGGATTTTAAGAGCATGTTAGGTAAGATATATAATAGGCAGGTGCATCAGGTACAGTTTCTTAATTTTGATGTTTTGACTGAGGACATGAAGCAGGATATGACGGAGAGACTTACGATGGAGCACACTGATGCCCAGGGACATGTTTTGTTCACTAGTTATGCCTGAGAGCGTTGTTTGGTATCCATAGACAGTTGGTTTAAGAGATCATCTTGGAGTTCTTTAGCACGCTCAGGTTTAGAGAGGGCGTATTTAATCTTGAGGCTGATGACATTTTTTAGTTCCAGATGGGGGGATTGAGATGGTAGTTAGGTTGGAGACAGTTTATGGCTATTCTAAGATTGCATACTATTGAGGATATTGAGACATATGGGTTTAGAGCATAATAGGATGCTAGCTTAAGAGTAATAGCCTCTAAGGCTGAGTTGAGGGATTATTGGACTAGGATCTCTTCTAGTGGTGATTTTCTGACCTTAGTTCCTTCTTATACTTTGATTAGGGAGCCCTTAAAGAGGTTGTGCCATAGGATGATTGCGTTTACTATTGCTAGGAGAGGTCAGGCACCTGAGAAGGTGACCACTACTGACCTTTTCTTTCTAAGGAGTATGGATGAGGGGACTGTGGTGAATGTCCCCTACTTGCTGGCACAATATTTGTTTAGATTTTCTTTAGTGAGGAAGAAGGGGGCTCAGATGTCTGAAGGTTACTTTATTGTACGTCTGGGTGTACACTTTAGGGTGATTATGGAGGAGAGCCTCCAGACTTTGACTATGGAGGTCCGTGGCTTGACCACTATTGATATTGACGAGCTTATCAGATTGAGGATTTGTAAGAGACTAAGAGATGTAGTGACTTGGGTAGCATTAAGGCCACATAGGTAGCAGGTTAGACCTACAGGTGAAGCCGCTCAGGTTGATCCCAAGGCTCCTCAGGAGGATGTGGCTGCTGGTCACGAGGGTGTTCAGTCTGATTTAGCACACGTGCAAGCACCACAGGCAGTTGCTCCCATTCCTAGGACTATTCCACAAAGGCTACAGAGATTAGAGGAGGAGGTTCATGGGTTATGTGAGAGTTTAGGCGAGCAGCGTATGTTGTTAGAGAGGATGGGTAGCGATCAGGAGAGGTTTTCTACTTAGATGGTTGATCGTATGACTCAGCTCATGGGGTAAAGCGGTTTGAGGTACCAGAGGTTTGATGGGAGCACTGTTGGCAGCTCACATATGTCATATGAGAGACGAAGTGTTTGACAGAGGACCACGAGGCCCAGCGCCTCAGCAGACTCAGCCCCAGCCAGATCTTTGATTAACTCATCTTTTGACACTCTATGGCTCTACCTTTTTATGGACATATTTATTATCTCTATTTTGTCTATATCTTGATGTATTTGGAAGTAACGCTTATTATTCTTTTGATATGATATATATTATGATATGACTAGTTTTGGTTTTTTCTTGAAAGGTAGGATTAATGAAGTCATGCTGGCAGTAAGTTCAACGAACAATTATAAAGATATTATAGGAATTTTTAAAATTTTGCCTCCAAATTACTCATGAACTTACGAATGGAGATGATGTCAAGTTAGTGGCACGTACGAAGTAAAAGCTGGAGCAAGTCTAACTTAAAGACTTTTCTGTAAACACAAGTGCTTGCCGGGAGACAACCCGAAATGTAATTTTCAATTTGTTATCCAGTCTGTCTTCCTAGGTTGTCGATACGGCGTATCCAATTCCATGGATACGGCGTATCGTACTTCCTGGACGTTATCCCTTTTATTTTTTGCACTTTAAAACTTTTTTGTCAGACGTGTCGATAGGGCGTATTCAGATTTCTGATACGACGTATGTGACCTCTGACACGCATTAGGATTTATTTTTACAGATTTGATACAGCGTATCCAGTAACATGGATACGGTGTGTCGACTTCCTATACGTTTTAGGTTTTTATTTTATTTCCTAACCGATGATTATTTGTAGATATGATTGCAATGTTTTCTTTATGACTTAGACAGGGACATACTGAAACATGATGGACGAATTTGGTGGAGTACATATATTTTGGTATTTTATGTTTGTTGTTGTCATGCTGGTAGTCTGACACATTTTCAAAACACACATAATTGCTCGCATACTCAACATGGAGGATCATACAGAGCAAATCCCAAGAGAGTTTTCTGTTCTAATTCTTTATATTTTCTGTTTTTAATTTTATATTTATACAACATGGGCATTGTATATCTCAAGTAGGGGCAGGAGAATTAGAACACTACTTGTCTGTATTTTCATAATAATTGCTTAATTTATCCTTTCATTTTAAATTTTTTAGCAAATTTTTGTGAGATTATTAGTTGCATAACCCGCACACATAACCCTTATTTCCATATTGTGAGGATTTCCTATCTCGTTTCCCCTATTTTACCCAAATTCTATAAAAAATATGAGTGTGCTAGTGACTATAGTAAACTTTAGAACTTGGCTTGGTATACTCTTTGAGACCACCATAATAAGTACTATTTTATATCGATGGAGTGACCTTTCTAAATTGGTAAATCTAGAGAGAGAAAGGAAGGATTGAACACTTAAAGAGAGAAAGGAAAAGAGACAATATTAGATTGAAAAGAACAAGTGAACAACCAACCCTCTCTTAGGTGTGGAGAGGGGTATAAATATGTCCCTATGGCCAGTTACATTAGGGCCATGTGGGCTTTGGCCCATTTTACCTTATTAAGGTTCCAAAAACTATACTACGAGCTTATCTTATGATATTTATAGAAGTGACCGATACTTTTGTATTCCTAACAATCTCCCCCTAAGGGAGGTCACTCCATGTTATAAAAAGTTAATCCTAGCATACTATGCTTGCCTTGAGTCTTGAGCTCATAGTCTTTAAACTTCAATTAATAACTTATGATATGTTGTAGTGATCTTTGACTTTAGGCTTAAGCTTGTTCCATATAGGTTGACTTCTATGTGAACGTAAACTTCTTTGAGATCATCAACCAAGCATAATCTCTTATCATCATCTTGAGATATTATCGCCGTCTTGTGTACTTGTGACTTTTGGACCAACATGCTCATACTTTTCTTAAGATGAAAGCTTGAATAAGAAATCTTTCTTGAAGTTCTTTAACTTTAACACTTCATCGCATCAAGAAGGACATGCGGTATCAGAGTAGCGGAAATCTTGAAACATGTACTTGAGCTTTCATGATGTCTTTATGTATGTCGATCGAGTATGAGCATGTGGCTATGAATCTTGACTTGTCTTGATCCAATAGTTGTGACCATCGGGATTACCTGCATGAAAGGGTTAGTGATAATCAACATGTATGGATGAAAGTGGCTTTGTCACTTCATCGAATACGGTTATAATAACCATGGTTCCCTGTTAATCAGTATAAATGCTGCTTTTGATTAGGTAGAATTCTGAAGAATCCCCTTAACAGGGTTTCACAGCTGTACTAGCCGTTCTCATTACCAGAGAGTCTCAAAGCAGACAACACGGTAAGAGTGAACCGGTAAGTTACTATCTTTCTGATTAAGCCATCAATTCATTTTTAGATTTCCTATGTCCAGATACCCTTGTGAGGCTTTCTATAGACATAAGATTGAAAATTAATTTAGGAAAATCAGTCAGTGTGTCATGATGCAAATGGTTTTTATGACACACCAACAATTTTATCTTTTTCAAAATTCATTCGACAATTCATAAGCTGGACCGAATCGATATCCAGTATCACAAGTTCGATCCGATTAGGATCTCACAAGTCACCTACCAAGAGCTTGTTTGAAGTTGGCTCAAGCAGGATTTCCATCTTCAATGTGAATACTTAAGTATCACTCGGATGTTCTGGCAATATCACAAGGATAATGCGTAAGACTCTTATGTTATTACTTGTTTTCATAGTGTGTGAGCAACAAATATAAATTATTAGTGTCCTAGTGAGATTTATAGTTGATCTCTTTTGGCTCTAGACTCAATAGTGCACATTTGGTTTTAGTAATCGGAGGCTGGAGCAGACTACCACCTTTTCAATACCAACTAATTCGGAGTGAGAAAATCGATAGAAATGCGTGTAATCTTCGTGAGAAATGAAACAAGAGTCTTTTAAGAGACCTTGAGTGGCTAGGGAGGGTTATGCATTGCGTCACTAGGTCCATGACGACTGTCTTTAATACCAGACAACAACTTAGTGTTTCTGACAGTTTATGTATTGACCCGGTTTTTGCCTAAGTGTAAGGAGGGCTTCTTTCTTTTCACCTTTTATCTTAACTTTTCTTTTTCATTCTTCAACCTCTTTAGTGCTTACCAAGACTTCATGACTAAGACCTTGTTGGGTTTGTTCAAGTACTAGCTCCATCTCAGTCGGCACTTTTCCCTTATTCTTACTTTTTCTCCTTTTTATCATACCTAAGGACTTTCTATTCTAACTAATGGAATGTCCCTAGGCAGATCCCTTCGGTTTTGGCTGGATCGTGGGAACGAATACCTATACCTAACCACCTTATAACTCTAAATAATTAAATACATAGTCGGTCTTTTGGTATCATTCACAGCCTTAAAACCATTTGTAATACTCCCCCTCAACATGTGAATCGATATTCGAAAAATGTTTAGCACATGAAGAGAGAAGTTTGCACTTGAGTCCTTAAATTCACATCTTTAGCCATATATTTTAATCACATTTTCTCCCCTTATCAAAAATGTCAAATC
The DNA here is from genome assembly GCA_026074375.1 of Tanacetum coccineum. Classification (NCBI taxonomy): domain Eukaryota; kingdom Viridiplantae; phylum Streptophyta; class Magnoliopsida; order Asterales; family Asteraceae; genus Tanacetum; species Tanacetum coccineum. The sequence goes on along the minus strand of BQNB010084378.1, from coordinate 8,325 downwards.
TCTTGATATTTTGGATATCAATTGATTCAAATATTAATGCTTTTGGGGAAAAATTGTCCAATTATTAATAGGCTTATTATTGGAATATTTTAATGCTCCCCCTTAAATTATGAGGGAATAATATGGTGTTTGAGTATGTTAATTTATATTTTTTTGAATTTACTAAGAAATTCTTGAAAATTCGCACTCAAACACTATTTATGCCTAATTCTAGTCTTAAACTACTTATTTACATATTCACAAATTTGTAAAATACGAGGAATTGACCTGAAATGGAGTAGGACACAATATGACAAAGTGATATTGTTCGTTCAAGCAGCCTAAAGTCATTTTCGTATTCTCTCCCTCTAACAAATTTCTCCAAATTCCTCATTAACCTTCTTTCAAAGAGCTGCTGATCGATTGCCTTGTTCATGATGCGAGACCTTTTCCTATCTTATTTACTCCATCTTCTTTTTGGCAAGTAATCCATCTCTAAGCTGGAAGCAATATCATGAAGAACCCTTCGAACAGATGAGAGTGTGCCGTCACAGAACTTGTAGAGTTTATCTGAGCACATCAACCTGTTTCTTTTGAACTTGTCTTGATATATGATTCCTTGTGGATTGTTGTATGCAGTGTATGAGATCAATTTGGTGATGTCGGACCTGAACGTCTTAGGCTTGGTGATATTAAGCTTCTTCTGGTAGCTTTTGACTCCTATTTGGAGGTCTTTCACCAGCTTAAGAATGACAACACGTCTGGTAAACATCCGCAATGCCACGTTCAAGTTAAAAATGTCATCTCTTTCCAGATTGGAGAGCTTCTTTTGAACTAAGAGAAGAAGCATGTCTTCGATATTACACAGATTAAGTCTTGGGAAGTCTCCTTCTACGAACTTGTAAAGCTGTTGATCTTCTCTTCGAACAATAATCTCATTCAAATACCCGTAATCATATTTCTTCACAACTTTGACATGGGTTACTACAATGATTCTTTTAGTGGAGAATACATCATGCTTGGACTTCCTGTTGCTTGCATATCCATAGAAGCTTTGTCGTTTTGGACCCCAGTAAGAGATTCCCCACATAGTATATTTTTAATAAGTTACCTTCACTGAACTCCATAGTGATGGAACCATGTCTTCTATGCCCTTAATTGT
>BQNB010084377.1:3133-28769 GCA_026074375.1 Tanacetum coccineum | reverse complement strand
GTCTTTCGAGCTAGACTTTTATCTTGTAACTTCGAGTGACCGAAGCTTCTTTGTTTGGGTCCATTTATGTGATCCTAACAAATTTTTCTAGCAACCTCCTCATCATTTGTAGTTTCCAAGGCTCTGATTTGTTGAAGAGTTAATTTCTTCTTTTTAGGTTCTTCTGTTGAGTGACTTGTTTAGATGAACCATCTGACACATTAGTTTTATTAACCGACTGTTTCGTTTGAAAACTTCTCATTTCAGGAGAATTTGAAAAAGGAGTCGCTTTTCCAAAAACTGATGGTTTTAGAATCCGTTGAGCATTTGGTTGTCTAACAACATATGGTTTATCAAACTGAGTTTCCACAGACTTTCCTTTACATTTCTCAATGAGTTTCTTTAACTCACTTATTGCTATGTACTTGTCTTGCATTTGAGCTTTCAAATCTTGTACTTCATGATATTGTTCACGTTCTTTTCGAAATACATTAGATCCTTTTTCTTTGCAAACTGATTTGTTTTTCATTTGTTCTTTACATTGTTGTAAAGAAAGTTCAAGAGAAATAGAGTGTTTTTCAAGTTTAGAAAAAAAAATTAACAAATTATTATGAACTTCTTTGTTAACAGATTCGGTTTGTTTCGAAAGATTTTGTGCAAGACATTCACATTCTTTGACCTTGTGAAGATATAAGCATTGTAATCCAGTATGAGCATTTAAATCAGACAGAGAATGCAAATATGAACATATAACATCTTTAGACACACACTCTTTGAGAAGTAGATCATATATGTTTGAAAAATCAGCCTTTTCAGATTCAAGCTCGTCAATCTCTTTTTCAAGGGATTCAACGTACTCAAAGTCTTCATGCATTTCCGTTTTTAGTTCATGAACAAAACAATAACTGTCATTTATAGTTTTGATTGAAAGAGGCATCAATAATGATTTTATCAAAACTTCCATATCATGAGCAGTTGGGTTACGAAAAGAACTCCTAGTATGATTAGACCAAGCTTGTTCACAAATCGTTTTAAAATGATTAAAGTTGTTTGTCATTTCGTTGTAAGCTTGTCTACTTTTACTAATGGATTTCGATACGGGTAGAAAGGCAACGTTTTTAGCAATGTTTGGCTTTGTCCTAACAAATGTTTTTCTCCACATTGTCTTCCTAACTTCTTTAGCGCGTTCCAACTGATCAAGATAGGTTTTGGATGGTGGTTTGAAAATTTCATAAAGACTGTTTAGATATGTGTAATCATATGGTTTCACTGTGTCTTTATTCAATTTTGATCTACTCTCCTTTTCAAGAGTCGCTGTCTCTTCCCTATTGGGGCAAAACCTGTTTGCAGGATCAGAAGTATCATATGGGATCTCATACAAACATGGTTTTTCAGATTGAGCTATCTTGAGGTACTTAGGATTAGCAAAGGTTGATCTACCATTATATGTTGCGCATTTTGGTGCTAACATATGAATGGTCTGAATTGATTGATTGCGTTTATAAAGAATTTCATTCAAAAACTTAATTTGTTTGTCCATTTCAATCATTTTGTCAATATCTCTTCCTTCCTTAACCTTTAAATCCGAAATGACCTTACTTTTCTCTTTGAGTTGACCTTTAAATTGTGACTTAGTTAAAAGACTCTTTTTGACTAACTTATCATGTTTCTGATTGACAACTGAACTTTCATAGGCTTTAGTTTTTAAACCTTCTTTTATGTCAATGTCTTTACGAGCTAATAGTCCTAGAGTTTCATTTAACTTTGTTTAAAGAATGTCATAATCAATCGTTCGGTCATTAAAGGCTATGTACTTCTCAAGCTCATTCTGTTTGTTCTGAAGTGTAATCAGACAACTATCCCAACAACTAGTAGCCTCCCCTAGAGCCCTACCAGTCTCATCAAGGTTAGTTCTGCACTCCTTCAGTTCTTGAGTCAATGATGCGTTTGCTTTCTTTAATTGCTTTAAAATCGTTTTGTTTTCCTCAGTATCAAGAGTTAAATTTGCAATTAAATTAGCAAGCGCAGCACGCTCATCAACACATTCTGCAGCATTTTGGTCAACCTGATTATCATTATTACATATATTTGATGAATCAGGAGTGACATTGCTATCATCCTTCTCCAAAACATATGTGTCATTAATGGATTCAGGTTGCTCAGAATGTCGTCTTTCATTTGCAAACACATTATTTTCATCATGGTTTTGTACCTGTTCCAATGGTTGTTCAGTTGAACTGGATTCTTCTAGTAAGACCTCCTGAATCTTTTCCATGAAACTATAATGTGCTTCCAATTCCTGTTCATTAATCTCTTCATCCGTATCCGCTAGCCAATCAGTTTGCTCAGCTTGCAGTGGAACACCTTGTTCAGCTTGTTTGCACATCATCATCTTTTCCTTGTGATACGAGTAGTCTTTAACACGCTTTGGCTTCCTGCATTCCTTTGCATAGTGGCCAAATCCCTTGCAGTTAAAGCACTGTATCCCTGTTTATTGCACTACCGGACTGCCTACAGTTTCTCTAGTCCCAGCAACTGTCATTGTCCTTTGATTCTTAAACTGCCCTGACTGATTGTCGTTGTTATACCTTGGTGTGGTATCTTCAGTCTTGTTCCTGGAGTTTGAAGAAGTTCGAAGGTTGTTGTTGGTAGGTTTGTAGAGCCTTTTGAAATACTTTGCAAGGAGTGCCAAATTCTTTTGCATGTCCTTATCCCTCTGAGCTTGTTCAGGATCACTGTCTTCTTCAGATACTGACTCAGATTGAGGTGTAACTGGTTTGGCGATCTCTTTGCCTTTGTGTCTGGTAGATGCACTAGGTCTTGTAGAAGATGATGTTGCATTAGATCTTTGAGGTTTTGGTGCTTGATAGTAATTATCTGAATATGGTTGAGCAGCCGCAAGAAGTGCTAATGGATTTGCACTTTTGGCTATTCTCTCAGCACGGATATCATTAACTTCATTTTGATACTGCTTCAGAATGTCAAAAAGTGTGTGATATGAGATGGTGTCTATTTCTTTTGATTGCTTGACAACCGTCACAAATCTTGACCATTCTGGTTGAAGTTGTTGAAGAAATTGAACATTCACTTGCATTGTAGTAACTTGCAAGTTGTTCCTTGTCAACTCATTCATCAGTTTATAAAACCGTGAGTAATACGACTCCATTGATTCTCCATCTCGAGAAGTAAACTTCCAAATTCACAGAACAGATTGGTCTTTACATCTTTGTACGTGCAATGATTCACATGTTGTAGCCTTTCATGGCTATCCACATTCTTCGCTGTTTTACGAGCATCTATTAGTGAATAGGATATCATCTCAATATACAGTTAAAACGCAAGGAAATGCTTCCTTTTCAGACAGAAAGTGTTCTTTTGTTTTTTGAGTCTGTTCAATACTGTTTATTGTTGTATGTTGTTGTATTGACAGGATTACCTTCGTTGCAAGCAACAGCTTGAACTAGTGACAATAGAAAGGATTAGGGACCAGATAGTATGCTTTTTCTCAGTCCCTCACCATTTGGTTTTGTGTCAATGTACCGTTAGAAATCGTGGTCTACATTGTGAATATTTCTTGTCCAAGACAATGGTGGAAGATCTTTTGTACCAAGCTGCCATTGATTTATTATTGCATTTGACTATCTGTTGAGGATGTACTGACTGAGTAAAACATGTTGGAATGAATGGATATTAACTATGAAGTGTGAAAGTTGTTGGATCTTAAGTGGATATGATGTGATTGATGTTGTTGTGGTTATGTATGCAATTCTCGTTCACGGGATTTTACACGTCTATGATTAAAACCGATAAATGATTTAACGGGATTTTACAAAATCAATAGAAAACCGTGAATGAATAATCGATTGCTGTTGAGGTTTGTTTCTTGTATGATTAATGCAGTTTAAGTCCTTGTTGATGGTTTTGGTTTTGGCTTATGGTTTGATGATTTGTTTGGAATTCGGCGCAGTTGGATTATGAAGAAATTTTTTTTACCTTTTTACAAAATTAACATTTTGGTGTAAAATATAAGCTAAAAAGCTATAGGAAAAAATGCTTGATAAGACTCAATACAGTACATGGGCAAGTCGTATGTTATTGTACATCAAAGGCAAGGAACATGGCAAGCTACTTACTGATTGTTCTCAATGGACCCTTCCAGTATGGAACAGTTATGTAGGATCCCGATAACACTTCACTTTATATATCAAATCATGAATCGAATCAAGAAAGAAGATGAGAGATTTCTAGAAAGAGAAACTAGTGAGAGAATAGAGAGAATAGAAAGAAAATGTAATGTTATATAATGAAATCTCTAACCTTTTCACAAGAGGAAAAGGTTTATATACCCCGTCACATTAAAGGTAAGCGCGGGATATTTAACTAGGATCCAGGCTCGGGTTTTGCTTAGGATTAAACCCGAAACGTATACAATATTAGATTAACTATAAAGCCCGATTCCCGATACTTTCCCATTACAACGTTAACTAATTGATTGACCGAGACTAAAATACATAATGAACGAACTTCATGTTCGACTCAATATTTTAAGGCTAACAATCTCCCCCGAAGTGAGTTCATTGATGACACTCCTTCATGAGATCATGAGATTGCTTTTGTCATTAAGTTCATGTGGTCTTGGTCTTTCTCTTTGTTCTTTGTTATAGGCTTGTTCCTTTATGCTTTGCGATCTTTACTTTTGAGCCTTTGACATTGTCTTTAACGTCTATGCCATCTTGCGATCTTGTGTCTTTGGCCAACATTCTCATATTATACCTCATTTTGAAAGCTTCAAATCAGAGTTTGCGGAAGTCTTTGTCTTTAAATCTTGAGATTTCATGATAGATTGTCTTTGTAGAATGAGCATGAATATGTGGTAACGAATCAACTTTGGTTGATTGGGATACCATCACCACCGTTTTAACCTGCAGGTTTACGTTAGTGATAATCAAGAAAATTGATTTAAAAATCAATCGACGTATTACTTGTAAAAGCGTTTTTGTAACACATCGGGAGTTTTAATCTTTTATCAAAATTCATCAACCGTCAATTCATTTACTGGACCTATGGTTATCAGTTGCACATGTTTGATTCATATATATATGGAATCGGCAAGTCCCTGTTACCAAGTGTTGTTTGATGTTGACTCAAGCAGGATTTCCATCTTCATTGTGAATACTAAAAGTATCACTCTGATGTTCTAGTTATATCAACAAGGTATTACGTAAGGACTCTTGTTAATAGCTTGTGAACTTGATTATGTTCAACAAGTGTTTGAAATGGAATGTGTCCTAACGAGATTTTTTATTGATCTCTTGGCTCTAGACTCGATTAGTGCATTTTGGTTTTAGTACTCGGAGGCTGGAGCAGACTGCCACCTATTCAATATCAACAATCTCGGAGTGAGATGTTAATAGATAACGTGTGTATCTCCGTGACAAATGAGACAAGTTTCTGTTGAGAGAAACCCGAATGGCTGGGAAGGGTTGTGCATTGCATCACTGGGTCCATGATGTCGTTTTCAATGTCAGCAATCAACTTGTGATTCTGACAGCATATGTATTGACCCGGTTTCTGCCTTAAGTTGTGTGGAGGGCTTCTTTATTTAGACCCTTTATCCATACATTTCTTTTTCATTCTTCAACGCCTTCAATGCTTACCAAGACGTCATTACTAACACCTTGTTGTGATTGTTCCAGTGTTAACTCAATCTTAGTCGGCATTATTCACCATATTTCATTCTTCTCTAAATCATACCTAAGAAACGCTATTTCTAACTATGGATTATCCTTGGGTAGATCCCTGCCGTTTCTGTTGGTCTAGGATTGATTACTAACCTAACCACCTTATGACTCTGTATCATCGTGAAAATATGTTGTGTTGGGTATTAGATTATACATAAAACCTTTTCTTTCTGTTCAGCACATTGAGTCGAATAGATCATATTTTAATTACATTTTCTCCCCTTATTTTAAATAATAAACACTTAGTTTTTTTTTGAAATACCTTGTGATTAAAATATGTCTTGAAAATTCTGTGGGAGAAAAAATTTATCTGCATGATGGTTTGGAACATTTTGTAATGTTTTGAATTACATAAGCAATTGTCGTTGTTGTCGTATCCAAAAAATATTAAAACTTTGTTTTTCGGAAAACCCACCCCCCCTCAAAACAAAATAGGAGCAATTGAATAAATTGTTGTCTTTGAATACCATTTGAGGAGTTGGGAGTGTTGGAAACACACAAATTTGAAAGATTATGATATTTTATCGAGAAATTCTTGAAAAATTATGTTCAACTTTTTTTGAAAAACCAAATGTTAGTGGACTTCTCCTTATAACGCTAAGTGTCAAGAGCCACTAATACGTACACTATCCTTTTTCTTGAGCTAAAAACATTGAATGTTCTTGTAAGAACAGCTCAGACCGAGAACGTTAAATTTTTCATTGTGAGGAAAATATTAATCCTCCTTTATATGAAGTCCTGGTTATGTACTTGTTATTTGCACATAAGCCATTTAGAAAATTAGAAATGACATGTTTTGAAACTATTTGCAACTCTCGCTCGAACTTCATTTACACACCCGTGTCAATGTTAATCGACATTTCTAAGCACGTAAATGTTATCGATTCCAAGAGACATGTCGAGAAGAATATTTTTGGAAAATTTTTGTATTTCTATTTGTATTTTTCTTTAAAGTTTTATATTTTTGTATTTTGGTTTTCTCACAAATATGTACATGGATTAGTGATGTTTGATGATGATATCAGCAGTCTCATTTGTCAGAACCTCTAGGATCAGCTGGGAGTCAAACATTCTCATACATCCTTCTGACAAGATTACTTAACACCGATCCTCAGAAGGGCTTTCATAGAAATGTTAGCTAATTTGGTATTCAGTTCTGACCAAAAATATAGTTTAATTTACCATTTTCAACTTGTTCCTTTATGAATTGATAAGAGTATGATGTGCTTCGTTCGCGAATGTTGTACGGGGTTGCATGATATTGCTATGGCTAACTGAGAGTCACAGTACAATGGTATTTTGTTGTAGTTAAAGCCATAATCTTGAAGTTGTGTCCTCATCCACATTACTTGAGCACAACTTGTAGATAACACCACGTACCCTGCCTCTGCTGAAGACATTGCAGTGCAGTTTTGTTTCTTTGACATCCAAACTTACTAGCTTATCACAAGGAACTGGTATCCCTCCAGAAGTACTTTGAGTATCAATGATCCGGCATGATCAGACGTCTAAAAATGCAGTTAGTTCAAAGCAGAATCCTTTGGATACAAGAGTCCATGTTAATGGTACCTTTTAGGTATTAAAGTATTATTTTAACCTCCTTGCAGGTGCTTTGGTGTTGGTCGTGCTTGCTACGTGCACAATAACATACTGCTTGCACTAAGTCTGGTCCTACTAGTGTCAAGTACATGATGACCCTGATTTTACTACTGATAATCAGATTGTGTCTACGGGTTCTCCACCAAATCTAATTCTAGTTTGGGTTTTGTAGGCCCAATGGGTGTACCAATGGAGTGACAGTTGACCATATTATGCTCTTTTTAGAATTTCCAAAAAGCGTACTTGGACCTGTTTGATAAAAATCCTTTTGGGGTCTGGGGATCTGTAGCCTAAAAAGAACTTATTCTCCCCCGTTAAGACAGTTCTAATCTACTGTGCATTAACTTTTCAATCTTTTTTGAATATTTAAGGTTTGTAAACCAAAATTATTGTTCTCAACGTAAATCTGCACAAGTAGAATATCATCCCCGTATTTTATCTTGAATAAAGTTGGGTCAATTGTACCTTTAGTAAAGCCTTTGGACATCAGGAAGTTGGAAAGTTCATCATACCAGGCTCTTGGAGCTTGCTTTAATCCATACAAAGCTTTCCTCAGAAGGTATACTTTTTCTGGATGATCTGGATCAACGAACCCTTCCGGCTGAGCAACATAAACCTCCTCCTTCAGTGGACCATTAAGAAATTCCGTTTTCACGTCCATCTAATAGATTGGAAAAGACTTGTGTGCTGCGTAGGCAACAAAAATCCGAACTGCTTCCAAGCGAGCAACTGGTGCAAATGATTCTTCAAAATCAATACCCTCTTCCTGAGCATAACCTTTAGCTACAAGTCGTGCTTTGTTGCGAATTACAGTCTGATCTTCATCCTTCTTGTTCTTCCATAACCACTTTAGCTTTATAATCATCTTGCCAAATGGTTTGTCGACTAGTTCCCAGACTTTTAGTCTGTCGAACTGATAAAGTTCATCCTGCATTGCTTCGATCCATGCAGAATTAGCTATTGCCTCCTTAATGTTCTTTGGTTTAACAATACTCACCGTGAGCGCGAACATACACATTTTAGGATCTGTGGCAAGCTGTACGTTTTGTTGAATTGGCATGGTTGGATTTCAACGAAACCATTGTTCTAATGGATGATCTCTGGTCCATCGGTAATCATGACTTTGTGGTTGAAATGAATGCACATCGGTATTATCAATGTTGCGTGAGGAAGACTCACCAATTTCTTGTACCCGTGTACAAAAAGGATTGATAAATTCAGCTTCTTGAAATGATGCATTCGGTGCTTGATCATTTTTGTTGTCCTCAGCATGACCGTGTGCTGGATTGTAATATTCTTCAAGTAAAGGACTGAAGAGAAATTCCAACCCTTGTTGTGATGAATCTGTCTTCTCTGCTGTAGGAACAACATTTTGCCTTGGGAGCACGGGGTCAGAGTTGTCATAATCTGACGCCTTTTGTCCTTGAGGAACGAGGCCTGAAGAGACATTTTCAACAGACATCTCTTGTCGTTGTGGTGCGAGGTCTGAACTGTTGTGATCAAACATCATTTCTTTGATTTCATCACTTAATAGAATAGGACTTATACTATTAAGCATGTTCCTCTTGTTGTAAACACGATATCCTGTGATGAGTAGATATCCTACCATGACAAATGGATCCCCTTTTTCTCATCATCTTATCCAGATCTTCCCCCCATCTCTCGTTATGTAACAAAATGCAACAAAGTGTGAAGATGTTTTATTGAGGTTTCATGTCATATGATGTGAATTCGCCATCTTTACATGAGTCGATATGATGATTGATTGTTCTGAGTATAGCTGCGGTTGCAAACTACTTCAGCCCAAATGATAATGGAAGGCTAGAAGCTTAAGAGCATTGTTCGAGCAGCCTCAACAAGAGTGCGGTTCTGTCTTTCGACAACGCCGTTCTGTTCAGGTGTTCGAGGAGTGGAAGTTTGATGTTCAATGCCTTCTTCTTTGAAATAAGCATGGAGTGTCTTGTTTAGGAACTCTGTGCCTCTGTCAGTGCGGACACTAATAACCTGAGCTTGAAGATTGCGTTGAATCATCGTGATAAAGTCTTTGAGAACTTCTGGTGTTTCATCCTTGGATCGTAGAAAAAGAGTCCAAGTGTATCTTGAATATTCATCAACAATCACCAGAATATATTTCTTCCCATTTATGCTTGCAACCCGCATTGGACCACACAAGTCCATGTGAAGCAAATTCAGCATTCCTTTGGAACTTGGAACAACTTTTGACTTAAATGAGCTTCTTTTTTGCTTTACTCATTTAACAAGACGAACAAAGTTTATCCTTAACATATTTCAACTTAGGTAAGCCTGTCACAATATCTTTCTTTGAGAGTAAGGTGATGTAATCGAAGTTCAGATAAGAAAGTCTTCGATGCCATAACCATGCTTGAGTTGGTGAACCTTTAGCCATGAAACAGATTAGAGTTGATGAAGTTGTTTCTTGAAGAGATATTGTATAGGAGATCGGTCCACGACTTACCAGTTAGTAAAATCATTTCCATAAGATCTCTAAATAAAACAAAAGTAGATTTCTAAAAAGACCTCCAAATCCGCATCACAGAATTTACATCGAGAAAATATTGTGAATGAGGCATTCGACGTAATAAACCCTTTGATCGTAACATTTCTTGATCAGATCTCCATAAACAAGAATTTGGAGCAATTGTCATTTCCAAAACGAACAGTACCCAGAAATTTCTCTATAAAATTACACAACAGCTTGAGATTGCCGTATGTCCTTTGTGCATCCAGAGTCATCAATGAATAGGATGTGTTGTATTCAATTGCAGAGAATTAAGAGACGATGGAAAATTGGGACAAATATGGATCCTAAGGAATTTGATATCTTCAAGACATTAGTAATTCCTAGAGGACAATGTCTATAGTGGGACTTAATACTTGTTAGAACATCATCTTTCGCTGATTTTAGACATCTCTTATCTTTTTGTCCTATGAGGCTTTTGTGTCCCATGTATATCTTGATGACATGTCATAGCTATCACACATTTCATTCCTGATTTGTATTTCTCATACAACTACTTATAGTAACTCTGGATTTCTGAATTGTGGTATCTGATGCATCTGTTTTCTTTATGGGGTGTTGCAACAGGATTTTGTTCGCTTTTCTCTTGGGGTTTACTAGCACTAATAGGCACTACCTTATGTTCTTAGTTCTAGGTTCACGTCATTCAAAGTATCTAGAAGCACAAGCATCATGATTATAATTTAAATAACACATTTTCACAGACATTCAGCACAAAAACAAAATTCAAATTAAAGTTTTGGATTTTTAAACTGTATTACAGCAGTTACAGACTTTGTTTTCTTTAGAAAATACTAGAAAATTCTATGATGGTCTTTACTTCTTCTTTTTAAACTTTAACTTGACTATTGTTGCACGGACCTTATCTTAACATTGATAGCACTTAAGCTGTGGTTCTGCTATCACTAGTAGTGTAATTTACTCCTGAAGATTTAGACACGTAAGGATTAGTATTCGTAGAAGAATGAGGCAACTGCGGTTCTCTGTTTTGTGTATTTAAAATATGATCTAATCGACTTAATGTGCTGAACAGTAAGAAAAACGGTTTTTTTATGGTTTCGAGCTAATACCCTGCAGCATCTTTAATTTCACGATGATTCTAATTCATAAGTGTGGTTAGGTTTAGGAATCAAATCTATGATCCAGCCAGAAACGGGGGATTACCCAAGGATTAATCCAAGTTAGAATTGCAAAAGCTTAGGTAATGATTGGAGATAAATGTATATAGGAAAAATGCCGACCGATCCTACAGATTATAGCTAACATTGAACAATCACAACAAGGTGTTAGTAATGACATCTCTGGTAGCATTGAAGACGTTGAAAGAATGAAAAGAAATGTATGGATAAAGGGTCTAAAAGAAAGAAGCCCTTCCACACAACTTTAAGGCAGAAACCGCGGTCCTAAATACATATGCTTGTCAGAATACAAGTTGATGCTGACATGAAGACGAATCATTGGACCCAGTGATGCAATGCACAACCCTTCCCAACCATTTGAGTTTCTCTTAATATAAACTTGTCTCATTTGTCACGGAGATACACACGTTATCTATTGATATCTCATTCCGAGATTGTTGATATTGAATAGGTGGCAATCTGCCAGCCTTAACCAGTACAAAAACCAAATGCATATCGAGTTTAGAGCCAAGAGATCAATAATATCTCATTAGGACAATTTCTATTTACAGAAACTTGTTGAACATCATCAAGTTTACAAGCTGTTTGCTTAACAAGAGTTCCTACGCAATTCTTGTGATGTTTGCCCGAACATCCGATGATACTTATGTATTCCAATGAGAGGAAATTCTGTGATCAGCATCAAAAAACAAGCTCTTGGTAGGTGACTTAGCCGGAGATTTATAATGAATCAAAACTTGTGACAACTGGATATCGATTTGGTCCAGTAAATGAATTAACGGTTGATGAATTTTGATAAAAGATTAAAACTCCCGATGTATTACAAAAACGCTTTTACAAGTAATACGTCGATTGATTTTCAACTTAATTTTCTCGATTATCACTAACGTAAACCTGCAGGTTAAAACGGTGGTGATGGTATCCCAATAAACCAAATTCGATTCAATACCACGTATTCATGCTCATTCTACAAAGACAATCTATCATGAAAGCTTAAGATTTAAAGACAAAGACTTCCACAAACTCTGATTTGAAGCTTTCAAGATGAGGCACAGTATGAGAATGTTGGTCAAATACTCAAGATCGCAAGATGGCATAGGACGGGACAAGACATGGACGAAGGCTCCTCAAGTCAAGATCGCCAACAAAGCATGAAGAAACAAGCCTACACAAATACAAAGAAGGAAAGACCAAAGACCTATAGGAGCTTACGACAAAAGCAATCTCATGATCTCATGAAGGGAGGTCATCAATGAAATCACTTCGAGGGAGATTGTTAGCCTCAAAAATATTGAGTCGAACATGAAGTTCGTTCATTATGTATTTAAGTCTCGGTCAATCAATTAGTTAACGTTGTAATAGGAAAAGTATCAGGAATCGGGCTCGATAGTTAATCTAATATTGTATATGTTTCGGGTTTTCCCAAGCAAAAACCCGAGCCCGGGTCCTAGTCAAATATCCTCGCGTACCGTCACTTCGCTCGCGCGTGAGGTTATAAGTAATTTTTCTCTTTGGAAAAAGTTAGTTGGCTCATTAATAAAAAAATTCACTCGCGCGCGCGGCTCTCGCTCGCACGATAGAGAGATAGATAGATAGTATAGATAGAATCCTTTTCTCTCTCTAAATCAACTCACTTTCTTTATCTATTTTCTTGATCGATTCGTGGTTTGTTGTATGAAGTGAAAGTGTTATCGGGATCCTACAATTTCTTTACATTGTTGTAAAGCAAGTTTAAGAGAAATCGAGTTGTTTTCAAGTTTAGCAAACTCTTTAAAAGGTTTATTATGACTTCTTTGTTAACGATTCAGTATGGTTCGAAAAAACTTTTGTTGCAAGTCATTTCACTTTCTTTGGACTTTATGAAGATACAGCATTGTAATTCAGCATAAGCATTTAAATCAGACAGAGAATGCAAATATGAACATGTAACATCCTTAGACACACACTCTTCGAGAAGTAGATCATATATGTTTGAAAAATCAGCCTTTTCAGATTCAAGTTCGTCAACCTCTTTTTCAAGGGATTTAACGTACTCATAATCTTCATGCATTTCTGTTTTAAGTTCATGTTCAAAACAAAAACTATCATTTTGAGTTTTTATGGAAAGAGGCATTAATAAGGTTTTTATCAAAACTTCCATATCTTTAGCAGTTGGCACCCGAAAATAATCACTAGTATGTTTAAACCAAGCTTGATCAACAATTTCTCTAAATTGATTGATGTTAAATGTCATGTCGTTAAAAACTTGTCTACTTTTACTAATGGATTTCGAAACGGGTAAAAAGGCAACGTTTTTAGCAATGTTTGGTTTTGTTCTAACAAACGGTTTTCTCCACATTGTCTTCCTAACTTCTTTTGCGCGTTCCAACTGATAAAGATACTCCAGTGAGGGTGCTTTGAAAATTTCATAAAGACTATTCTGTCTTGTGTAATCATATGGTTTAACATAATCTTTATTCAATTTTGATCTACTCTTATTTGCAAGAGTCATGGTAAGTATCATATGGGATCTCATACAAACAGGGCTTTTCAGATTGAGCTTTCTTGAGGTACCTTGGATTAGCAAAGGTTGGTCTACCATTATATGTCGAGCATTTGGGTGCTAACATATGAATGGTCTGAATTGACTGATTACGAGTGTAAACAATTTCATTTAAAAACTTTAATTGTTTGTCCATTTCAATCATCTTGTCAATATCTTTTTCTTCCTTAACCTTTAAATCCAAAATGACCTTACTTTTCTCTTTGAGTTGACCTTCAAATTGTGACTTTGTTAAAAGACTCCTTTTTACTAACTCATCGTGTTTTTGATTGACAACTGAAATTTTCTAGGCTTAGTTTATTAAACCTTCTTTTATGTCCAATGTCTTTACGTGCTAATAGTCTAGAGTTTCTTTAAACTTTGTTTAAAAGGAATGTCTAATCATCGTCCGGTCATTAAAGGCTATGTACTTCTCAAGCTCATTCTGTTTGTTCTGAAGTGCAATAAGACAACTATCCCGACAACTAGTAGCCTCCCCCAGAGCCCTACTAGTCTCATCAAGGTTAGTTTTGCACTCCTCTAGTTCTTGAGTCAATGATGCGTGCGGGCTTTCTTTAATTGCTTAATAATCGTTTTGTTTTCTCAGTATAAGAGTTAAATTTTAGCAAATTAATTTAGCAAGCGCAGCACTGTTCATCAACACATTATGCGTATTAATTCTCAGAATGTTGTTTTTCATTTGCAAACACATTATCTTCATCATGGTTTTGTACCTATTCTAATGGTTGTTCAGTTGAACTGGATTCTCCTGGTAAGACTTCCTGAATCTTTGCCATGAAACTGTAATGTGCTTCTAGTTCTTGTTCATCAATCTCTTCATCCGTGTTCGCTAGCCAATCAACTTGCTCAGCTTGCAGTGGAACACCCTGTTCAGCTTTGGCTTCATGCATTCCTTTGCATAGTGGCCAAATCCTTTGCAATTAAAGCACTGTATCCCATTTTGTTGCACTACCGGACTGCCTACAGTTTCCCTAGCCCCAACAACTGTCATTGTCCTTTGATTCCCAACTGGCCCTGATTGTCTATGATTCGTTAGTTATCATAAGTTCTCTTTTGGTGTGGTCATTTCTAGTCTGTTCCTGGAGTTGTAAAGATCGTCTCTAGTTGAGAGTGTGTGTGGTTAATCGGTAGGCGTCTGAGCCTATTGATGCAGACGTTAATATCAGTAGCTACGAGAAGTAGTACCCCTCTCTTCGTCAGAGTCATTTTTTCGCCAACTACGTGCCCTCATAACGCAGCAGTTCAGGCCAGATCATCGAGCCCGCCTCACACACCTTATCTGCCTCTACTCGTCTCCTCTCAGCTCCTTGTACGAGTACGTGAATCACTAGAGAGTTCGTTTTTGACGATACTCTTTGCCTTTCGTGTTGGTAGATCGCCTACCCGTGCTCACGCGCGTTGAACGCCATCGATGTTTGCTTTCGATCTTTTAAGGTTTTGGTGCTTGATAGTTATTATCTGAATATGGTTGAGCGCCTCCATAGCCGCAAGAAGTGCTAATGGATTTGCACCTTTTGGTATTCTCTCAACACGGATATCATTGACTTAATTTTGATACTGCTTCAGAATGTCAAAAATGTTGTGTTGATATGAGATGATGTCTATTTATTTTGATTGCTTGACAACCGTTCACAAAAGCTTGACCAATTCTGGTTTTCTGTTTTGAAGTTTTTATTTGTTTTGGTTTTGAAGTTGTATGTTGAATTTTTGAAGAAATTGACAACGTTCACTTGCATTGTAGTAACCTTGCAAGTTGTTCCTTGTCAAACTCACTTCATCTAGTTTATAAAACGGTTTGAGTAATACGGACTCCATTGGATTCTCCATCATCGAGAGTAAACTTTCCAATATTCCAGAAACTGATTGGTCTTTAATCTTGTTCACGTTTAATGATTTCAAATGTACCGTAGAAAACGTGATATCCATTGTGAATATCTTCCTGGTCCAAGCATTGGTGGACGATCTTTTGAACCAGCTTCCATGATATTATTATGCATTTGGCTATCTGTTGAGGATGTATTGACTGGAGTAGATATGATGAATGAATGATTATGAATGATGAAGTGTAAAAGTTGTTGGATCTTAAGTGGATATGATGTGATTGAAGTTGTGGTCTTGTATGCAATTCATGTTCACGGGATTTTACACGTCTATGACTAAAACCGATAAATGAATTAACGGGATTTTAGAAAATCAATAGAAAACCGTGAATGAATAATCATTTGTTGTTTAATGTTTGTTTGATGTTTGAATAGTCCGTTAAGTCCTTTGTTATGATTTGTTATAATGTTTTGATTAGGTTTAACGTATGCCAATTAAAGTCCAAAGTTCAATTTGTCCAAGTTGAAATTTTCCTTAAAATACTAAGCAAACCGTCACCAAGAACTTCACCAAACCGCCGGCTTTATTGTAGCAAACCGCTGCCAATTTCTTTGACCAAACCGCTCCTAATTTTAATTATTATTAAAATCAAACCGCTGGCTTATTCTTTATCAAACCGCTAGATTTATTATAATGACAAGTCGCTGCCTGTTAGCACAAACCGCCGTGTCTTATTTTAATATCAAACCGCTGCCCTTTTTTCTTTGAGTAAACCGCCGTGGACTCAAACCGCTGCCTAATTTGGCAACTCGCCGGCTAATAAAATAACGAGCATACCGCTATTAATTTTGGCAACTCGCCGTCTTAATATTAAAGTAACTCGCCGGATTATTTTGGCAACTCGCCGTGACTAATAACAACTCGCCGTCTATTAATTTTTGAATTCTTTAATCAAACCGCCACTTGTAAATGGCAACTCGCCGGAGTATATGGTAATCCGCCACCTATTTTTGTTGATTAAAATAATCAACTCGCCACTGTGGTCAACAAACCGCCGCTGACTTTTACCTAAAAACGTGGAACTTGTCCCCTACTTTTGTCAAACCGCCACCTTGAATATCATATTATATTCAACTCTCCACTTAGAACATAAGGACGAATTGAGCAAGGTTACCTCAAATGGATCCTTTTAACCACGAATCTAAGCTATAACATGTAACACTAGGATGGCATATTAAGATTAAGCTTCCAATAACATCAATTTCTTCGTGGATCATTAAAAATGAAGCAACCCTCCACGAAGAACACCAAACTTTAAATGCTTATTAATCGAACTTGGAGCTTATGTAATCCTTGGAATGATAACACACTAACCTTTTTAATGTGTAGAAAAAGGAAGGAACAAGATTAAGCAACAACTAAGCCAAACACAAATCTGAGCCGTGGCCTTTTTTTCAACCAAAAGGAGCCACGAATTTGAGCTTAATCAACCACAAATCAAACACGAATCCACCCTTGAAGCTCTGATACCAATTGTAGGATCCCGATTAACCCTTCACTTCATATCATACAACACGAATCGAACTAGAAAAGAGATAAAGAGAGTTGATCTTTTAGAGAGAGAAAGAGGAGAGAGAGTTAAGAGAGAAATTAGAGAAAGAAGAAAAATGGAATTTTTATTAATGAACCAACTAACTTTTCCAATGAGGAAAAGTTACTTATATACCCCGACACATTGAGTGACGTCTGGGATATTTGACTAGGACCCGGGCTCAGGTCTTGTTTGGGAATAAACCCGAATCATATACAATATTAGATTAACTATCGAGCCCGATTCCCGATACTTTCCTATTACAATGTTAACTAATTGATTGACCGAGACTAAAATACATAATTGACGAACTTCATGTTGTACTCAATATTTTGAGGCTAACAATTACTGAGCTCTTCAGGAAGCTCAAGTTTATATGTCACTGGGCCAATCCGTTCAAGGATTTTGAAAGGTCCAATGTACCGAGGGTTAAGCTTTCCTTGTTTTCCGAATCGGATGACACCTTTACGAGGTGACACTTTTAACATAACACGATCTCCAACTTGAAATTCTAAAAGATTTCGCCTTACATTGTCATAACTTTTCTGTCGGTCTCTTGCAGCTTGAAAGTGTTGTCGAATTTGCACTATCTTTTTAGTGGTTTCATGGATTATTTCTGGTCCTGTAAGTTGAACATCTCCAACTTCGGCCCAGCAAACAGGTGATCTGCACTTTCGACCATAAAGTGCCTCAAATGGTGCTGCCTTAATACTGGCATGGTAACTGTTATTGTAAGAAAATTCTGCTAATGGTAAGTGTTTTTCCCAACCTTTTCCAAAATCTATAACACATGCTCGAATCATGTCTTCAAGTGTTTGGATGGTCCTTTCACTTTGCCCATTAGTTTCGGGATGATATGCCGTACTCATGTCTAATTGAGTACGTAAAGCACTTTGTAATAATTGCCAGAATTTGGACGTGAAATGATTGTCACGATCCGAGATGATAGATATTGGCACTCTATGCCGGGAGATTATTTCCTTTATGTATAACTGTTAATAGTAAATTCAACCCTTTAATTATATAAATATATAAATATAAGGATTTAAATCAACGGTAAGTATTCCAAGAGGCTTTTAAAAGATTCACTTTTAACCAAAGCAAAATCCAAAACCTCCTGGGTCGTTTCCCAATGAGGCGTGAATTAAGAATCGCTTACGTTCGTGATCGCGTTTTTGAATGGTTCAAAGATTTTTGGTTTGGATTCCTATTTCTATAATTAAAATGCAAAAACAAATAAAGAAAACCTGAAAATGAAAGCAAGTAAGTGATTTAAACCTAAAAACGAGAACAGGATCGAAACCCGTTCTTTAAAAAACCAAATTATGAAATTTTAACTCTACGAAGACAAATTTAATTTTCCTAAGTCCTAAATGATAAAAGAAAATTTTCTAAAAAAAGAATTAGATTTTTTTGACTTTTTTATAAATTTTAATGAATTAAAAACGATTTTAACAAAAATTAAATATAAAAAATACTAAACGATATTGGAAAATTCTGAAAAAATGCAAGAAAATACTTTAGGTCATGATGATTGCAAGAAAAATAAAAGCTTGGACGAACAACTTATAAATAAGCTGTAAATAAGCCCAAAAGGGCTGAATGGCTTAGAGGCTAAAAGTCCTTAAATATCAAACCTCTTGGGACTATAACGAAAAAGTCCCAAGGGCGCAGCGGTAGAGTGTGTGTGAAACGGGTAGAGGTTGGTTGAGGTTGAGGGTTCGAGCCTTGCCAATTCCCCCATTTTTACTTTTTAAAACTTTTCTTTTTGCAAAATTGTAAAACTCACTAAGATATTAAACTTTAAAAAAGTGACTTTTTGCAAAATCTAAAAAAAAAGCTGAAATAAGCAAATTAAAATGACAGAACTTGCTATTTTAACTAATGCTAAAATAAGCTAACTGTTAAGCTATTCTAGGGTAAATAAGCTAGTGAAAAAGCAACTAAGCTAAAACAGATTGGCTCTTACCCCTAATAAGCAATTAGAAGTAAAAATAAGCAAAGGAAAACAATAAGCAAGCTCAGAAAAGCAATAAGCAAAATGGCCAAAATTTGCTAGACATACAGCCTAGGGACAACCTTTTGGGCTTAATTTTAAGCCCTTAAAGGATCCTTATGGACTTAAGGCTTATATCCCTAAAAGCTTGGCTTATGGGCTATCTAAAACAACAATTAGAATACAGTTTGAAATTCATATAAGCCCTGAAATAGTTAAGTGAAAATGCTGGTTTACAAAGATTTGCTACTTTTTTGGTTTTCTAAAAAAGGTCTTGGGCTGTTTACACAAAATAAGCTAAGACAATAAGAAAATAAGCACACACAACCTAACACACTAACCTAATTAGTATTAGGCCACAAATAAGCTCATGGAATAAGCTCAAATAAGCCAAGAAGTGGCTTTATACCCACAACAGTAACTAACCTTAAGAGTTAGTACTGTTGCGGTATGGGTTTGGCCTAGGGACAAAAGAACTTAGACTTAAAATAAGCACTAAAAGGGCTTTTAAGCCTGGAAACTAAGGGAACTTAACAAAGAGCATATTGGCTTTTTAGAAAAGCCAATAACTCATGCTGAGGTTAACTAATAAGCTAGATAAGAAGGCTTAAAGATGACCCCTTATCACCAGGGGAAATAAGTCAAGGACAAGAGCTTATTTTGACAGCTTTGAATAAGCTGTCAAATAAGCTTAAAATACAAAGATAAGTTAAAACAGATGAACAATGACTTAAGGTGAGCTTATGCTCAAAATCTTTTTTTTTTTTTTAGCTTCTAAAAACAATTTAAAGATGCTGATTTTAGCTCTTGAAAAGGAGACTTTTTCTTTTTAAAACTGACACTTACATCTTTAACAGCTTTGACTCAAAAAGTCAAGTGACACAAAGCACTTGTTTACACCTTGTTTAGACACACAATGCCACTCTTTTTAAAACCCCAACTCAAATTTACAATGGCTTATCCAAATAAGCCATTGATTCTCTTTTTTAAGCCCAACAGTTTCAAATAACACTTGTAACAACTTAAAAAACAGGTTTTGACTAAAAAGCTTTAGAAAAACAGACTTAAATAAGCTCAAACACTTAAGCTAAAGTCAACTCTATAACCCCAACCCATGACACACCATTTTGACCCGTTTTCCTACTTAACCCAAACACCCCCTTAAAAATAGCTTAAAGGCTGTTTAAGCTTATTAAGGGGTTTAATAACACTGGGAATTAAAGACAGTAAGCTAAACATGCATAAAAGACATAAATAAGCAAAAATTAACAATAAATAAGCACTGAAATAAGCTAAAATAAAAAGTGACAGTAACTAGGCTAATTTGGACAAAAAATGGTAAAAACTTGCATAATGAAATTTAAACTTATAACTCCTATATTTTAAGCACTAATAAGCAATAATAAGCATAAATAAGCATACTCAAAAGAAAAATAAGCACCATTAGCTGAAATATATAGCTAATGCTCAAAAATGAAGCTAAAAATGGAATGTGAGAAACTTTACAAACCCTGATTGCTCTAAAAAAAAAACAAGGGCAAATAAGCTAGTAAAAGCTTAATCTACAAGCTCCAGCTTATTAGAAATAAGCTGGTATTGTCCATAAGCCCATCCAATTCTGGCTTATCATCCAAAGTAACAAGCTGTGGTATTTTGAGTGGAATTTTTAAGTACAAGTTCAAATTTTACTTAGCTTATTAACTTGTTAAGTGAACATAGCTTATTAATAAGCTGTTTTAAGAGCTTTTTAACACATATAAAGGTAATTTAAGCAGTTTGACAATAAAACTCAAAAACGGGTATAAAACCTTAAAACTTCAACACTTCATTAACTTTTAAAAAGAGTACAAAGAACTTGCAATAAGCTGTAAATAAGCTGAAAGAAACATAAAAATGACTTAATTTAAAGAAAGATAAAGACTTCTACACTACATACTAAATTCGGCTCACATAGCCTCCTATTTATACTAAGAGCTACGTCTTCAGCCCTTCTTTCTTGTGTTTCTTCTGTGAGAGACTTCAAAACCCTAATCCCAGCCATTGATAGCAATTGTGCTTCTTTAATTCCATCCTAGCCATTGATTCGGCTAATGATCATTGAGAATGGTGAGATTGCCAACATGGCAATGCTTTAGGGCTGGTGGGAATTATAGTGGAGGAGGGGGGTGATGTTTACCCATGGTGTTGAAAGGGTTATGGGATAAAAACGGGGTGGTTAACCCGTGACTTGTTTGGGGGGGAAAATGGGCGGGAAAAACTGTTTTGAGTTTAACAGGGAAGGGCCTTGGTGGTTTGCGGGGGGTGGGGTGGGGCGGCCAACTTTGGCCCCTCAAGGTTATAGGGTATTTTGCATCTATGGTCCTTGTGGTGATATAAGGTTGAGGGTTTGGCAGAAATGCCCCCTCAACCTTATAACTCTTATTGCAAACATAGTCCTTTGGGTAAACAAGATTGGGACATTGGCAGGAATGCCCCCTCACTTGTTATTTCAAGCAAATTGCAAAATCAGCCCTTGTAGTCTTTTTCTTTTTGTAAATCACTTAGGGATTTGACATTTTTGGTCCCTTAAGTTATATTTCTTCTGATTTTGACTTCCTCTTGACTTTGACTTTGTCGGGGTTGACTTTGACTTTGACTGTTTGACTTTCCTGTTGACTTTTTGACTTGGTTGACTTTTTGGCTTCGATTTGGCTTCGTCTTTTCACACTATTCCATTCCGTGCCCAGTTTTGTCGTTTTTGGCTTTGTTTTTCGTCCTTTTGTGAATATCCGTTTCCTGCACAACACAAATGCAAAACAAACATATCTTTGGCAGTTTTTTGTCTGTTTTTGGTCATTTTAGCTTGTTTTTAAAGGTAAAAGGTATGTGTAATTAAACACATACCAAAATCCCCCATACTAAGGTATTGCCGTGTCCTCACGCAATGCTATGAAGTAAGCATTTACGAAAACTAAGAATCTCAATCCCCCTCGACTAATAACCTCGAAAAGTAGCTAAGTGTTTGTCAAGGGGAACTAAAGAATCAATAGCTTCGACAAGTCCCGTTTTCACCATTTTTATCTGTACACTGACTCTCCCTAATATTTTTGGATTTTCCTTTTTCTTTTCTCGACTACCTGTTTGACTTCCTTTATTATATCAACTTGGGATCATGAATGATAAACGCCATAGAATATCTACGGATGTCCTGACGGATACAATTCATCGTCCGAATTTTTCAATTAGTTCCAACCAAGCATTAAATAAGCATCATTCGTTCAATATAAGTCTAAATGCTAAGGCATCATACTTATGACTTGTGAACTTTTAACTCCCAACATGAATATAATGATTTAAATGTGTGTACCATTTCAACTAATTTAGAATCAAACACCTATTTCCATAGTCGTGATTCAGATGAATATGACTCAACAGCAACAACTTATTAGTTCTTGTAACGTGATTCTAAAAGAACGATATTTTAACTGTGAACTTTTTGCACATACTCTCCATCATATAATCATAATTCTTACTAGGAATGCAGTTGCTTAGTTTGGACACCTAACGAGCTGTCTCCCTAGTGGATATCACAACAACGTACGGTGTTCTTAGGTTTGAAACCCACACCGTGCCTAGCGTAGTGCGAAATCACAATCATAACCTTCTTTCCTCAATCAGGCGCTAACGGATGCGGTGTCTTAGTTTGAACCCTCACCTAGACCCTCGTTCCTGGTGAGATATCACAACACACCAAATCCCTAGAAGTAAGTCTCTTCAGTTTGATCCCCCCTCGTGGTTAGCGGAGTAGGATATCACGACACATCTATTTATTGATCCATATAATCAAATGTATGCTTTTATTGGGCATATATTTTCAATAATCATGAATTTTTGCATTGCATATTTCATTCATGCTTCTTTGGCATTTTAACCTTCGAATTACTTCAGAATAGGAAGAAAAATCTGCTTTAAAGAATCAAGTTACAAATTGAGCTTTTCTATAAACATTGATTGACTTAGTTTAACTGAATTGAGTACGTATGATTATGTGGATTAGAAGCTAATGGGAGAAAAAGCCACAAGTTACTCATATAAGTTTTAGAATAATCTTGCTTTAGCACATAAACTATATGTTAACCTCTATCACTCTCTTGTTCTTCACATTATTAAACATGAAGCAAATAGATTCGTGAAACGCTTTAGCCTACAAGCGGTAAGTCTGGGTGTGGAAACTAGCTAGGGCTAAAGCCGATCGAATTGTCAAAAATTATTATCATTCTACCAATTAGGAAGTCAAAACTGTGCAAAACACTTATTTTATTTTTGAAAATTTTTTTTTAAAAATTTCATTTTTTTGTATTTCTTTTGCAAATTTGGTGGTAAAAACGGGATTACGTGATACAACGACTGCAGGCAAAATCAAATCGAAGATCCCCCCCATACTGAAACTAAACATCGTCCTCGTGTTTCAATGGGTTCCTACGCAAATATAAGGCCGTTTATTAAAATGTGCCAAAAAGATAAAACGTTAGTCGATTTAGATTTGTGGGGAATATGGATTCCCCAAATGAAGCTGAGGATGTGAAACTCATGGGATACTGCGGCATGAGAGTCTACACAATCGGGAATCTGGACATACAACCACAAAGCACACAAAACATGGACAAAACATGCGGTAATGGAAAAATGTAAGCCTCTTCACACAAAAACACTTATTTATTACTACTGACTGATAAGCATGGGGTGCTCCTCGAAGCGCTTGTTTAAGGTCGCTATGCTTGACTGTACCCGAATTTATTGGTCCGTGGGGAAAGTCTTTTTTAGAGATCTGGGACAAACCTCTGGTTGGTATTTCCTCTCCAAAGTAGTGTTTCAAACGATGACCATTCACTTTGAAATTCGGCCCGGAGTTTTGGGATAACTCGACAGTGCCATATGGAAAAACTTGGGTTACAGTAAATGGTCCACTCCAGCGGGTCTTAAGCTTGCCCGAGAAAATCTTCAATCTAGAGTTAAAAGAGGAGACTCGTATCACGACGTTGAAAACGTGATTTTGACTTTTGAGTCATGGATTCTCTTTGTTTTCTCTTTATAGATCAAAGAGTTTTCATAGGCATGATCACGAAGTTCATTAAGTTCATTGAGTTGAATTTTTCTGTGATCACCCGCTGTTTTGATATCAAAGTTTGTATGCTTAAGGGCCCAGTAAGCTTTGTGCTCGAGCTCGATCGGAAGATGACATGCCTTCCCGTACACTAACTTATATGGAGTGCACCCGATGGTCGTTTTGTAAGGTAAGGGGGGGGGGGGGGGGGCGGGGGGGGGGGGGGGGGGGGATGTGCGAAAAGCCCAAAGTGCGTCATCTAATTTATCCGACCAAGAAGCACAATTTTCGCCTACGGTCCTTTCAAGAATCCTTTTCAAACCACGATTGGATACCTCAACTTGTCCACTTGTTTGTGGAGATACACGGTGGAGAGACGATTGAGTGATCCGTATTTAGCATGACCTTTGAAATTGGTCATTGCAAAAATGGGTTCCGCTGATCACTTGATGATTGCACGAGGGGCACAAATCTGGAGAAGAGAGTTTAAGAAATATGCAAAAACTCAAGGCATCATTGGTGGGGAGCGCTTTTGCTTCAACCCATTTTGATAAATAATCGACTGCCACGAGTATATATTTATTCCCTCTCGAAGACGGGAATGGCCCCATAAAGTCAATGCCCCAAATGTCAAAGATTTCGCAAACTTTGATAGAGTTTTTGTGGCCTCTGTTCACGTTGCAGAAATTTTTGCCTTGACTGTTGACAAGTGTCACCTTCAGGGTGAAATGTCGTGTGGGCATCCTTGTAGATCGTGGGCCAATAAAATCCTGAATCGAAGACCTTTTTAGCGGTGTAATTGGCACCGTAGTGTCCCCCAGTGGGTCCACTGTGGCAAGCTTTAAGAATGTCTAAATCTTCTTGCCCCGAAACACAACGCCTAATTACTTGGTCAGCACAGATCTTGAATAGAAAGGTGTCGTCCCAGAAATAATGTTTGACTTCTTTGAAAAACTTGTTTTTCTGTTGGGTCGACATTCCCTTGATAATGAAATTCCCCACATGGTAGTTTGCAAAGTCGGCAAACCATGGGGTACTATTATCACGAAGAGCAACCGATCTAAGAGTTTCGAGTGGAAATGTTTCCGTGATTTCCTTGTTCTCGAACTCATTTTGGTGAGGGTTCTCAAGTCTGGAGAGATGATCGGCGGCAAGATTTTCTGCTCCTTTTTTGTCTCGGATCTCAATATCGAATTCTTGGAGCAAAAGGATCCACCGCATTAATCTTGCCTTAGCATCCTTTTTAGCAAAGACATACTTAATAGCAGAATGGTCTGTGTACACTATGCTTTTGTACACTATGCTTGTGTACACTACGGCAAGTAATTCTTTTTCGGTCGTAGTGTAGTGTGCTTGAGCTTCGGTCATTGTCTTGCTGGCATAGTGAATTGGTTGGAAATGCTTGTTCTTTCGTTGCCCTAGGACTGCCCCAATTGCAAAGTCGCTTGCATCACACATTAGTTCGAAGGGCAAGTCCTTGTCGGGAGCAATCAAAATTGGAGCCTCAGTCAATTTTCTTTTAAGTGTATTGACTGGCCGGATTCACACCGTAAATATATATAATATATAGTGAAATATAAAATATATATCTAAGTGTAAAAACCAA
>BQNB010084376.1:27500-28769 GCA_026074375.1 Tanacetum coccineum | reverse complement strand
GGCCAAACTTTAAGGACGATTTATGCAATTTACTCTATGTATTATATGTAGTAGAGTTATGTACATTTTTTGTCCTTGTAGTTTGGTCCCGATTTCACTTTTGGTTCAATTCTATTAACCCCGTCAATTTGACCTTTTTAACTGTTAAATAAGAGGTTATTTTTATCTTTTCATTATATTAAATTAAAAGACCTCAAATGAGTCCCACAAACTCACACTCTTTCTTTTTAATAAATTAAAAAAATTAAAGCATTTTTTTCTATTATATAGTAACTAACACTTTTTCTTAACAAAAACATGCATTTATTAAAAGAAACAAGTCAAATATGATAAAGTTGTCGTCATAACTCATATGTTGTCTGTTGTTTTTTCTTTCTTCCTCCCCAACCCATAAAAAAACATCAATCAATCAAGATCTCCATCGTGTTCTTTTTCAACTCCTTTCTTGATTTCATCGCTCACAAACATTAAAAAACAAAAACCACCCAACAAAAACAAGAAATTTCATAAACCAATTGATAGATGTACAGAACCCATTGATTTGATTTTCATAAAGTGATAAGGGCGTTTAAATTTCAACCCATTATGTTATCATCTTCATTTTTGGTATTATTATTATTATTATCTTGTTTTCTTCATTTCTCATTTGCACTCAACCGCCAGCCACCACAAGAGGTTCAAGATCTCAAAAGATTGATAATTGCATGTTTCTAAATGATGTGACAAATGGAAACACACCAACAGTTCTTGTGTGTTTAGTGCGTTCTTTTGGTGATTCCTAACATCTTAAATGGGTCTATGGAATATTATATAATGGGTATGGTTTAATTATTTATTTTTGATTGTGGATTTGGGTTGAGGATAGTAAGCAGTTTAGAGAAATGAGGAAGACGAGTTGGTTTTAATCAATGGATTTGTGTGTGTTATGATTTTTGTGTTTTTTATAAAGTTGATGATGATTTGGGGTTTTTGTTTATAAAAGATGATGATGGTTTTTGTTGAAAGATGATGATGGTGGTATCAGATTTGGTTTGAAAGGTTTGAGGTGGAAAATGAATTTGTGTTGATAGTAATAATAAGAAAATAGAAAAAGGGTATTTAAGTCATTTTCAGTGTTAATATGAGGGTATTTTAGTTATTATGCATTTTTTTTAATGGTCATCAACGTAAATTAGACCAAAAGTGAAACGAAATTATGTGTTTTGGACCAAAACTAAAACTTTTTTGAATTTTGGACCAAAAGTGAAATCGGGACCAAACCACAAGGAC
>BQNB010084376.1:0-22500 GCA_026074375.1 Tanacetum coccineum | reverse complement strand
AGACTAACGGTTTACTCTTCTATTGTGCAGGAAATCACTTCACTACTTGATTTAGTACAAGATCTCGCTCTTGGGCCAAGCCCAATAACCTTTCAGATCCACCTATACAACCCATAACACAAATTGTACTAACAAGTTGGCGCCATCCGTGGGACTCGAACGTAACTACGTTCCCTAAAATACTCACCATGAGCACGCGTTCTGGTCCTTCTCCTACCACAAACACGTCCGCCGTGCGAAACACGGTGGGAAGAGGAAAAGAGAAATCACAAGAAAACCCAAATGAGCCCGCGTCCGATGCAGCTCTTAGGGAATTTTGTGATAAGAACTACAATCAGTTACTGCCAATCCTCGCTGAAAAGATGCACCAAGAAAAAGTGCAACAAGAGAAGCTGAAGGCAGTAAAAGCTCGTCTCAACTTTGAGGAAGCCTCGCAGTACTCTGAATCGGGGGCACCAAGCAGGAGAGGAGACTCGGACCAAAAGATGCCCGCAGCATGTCCAGAAGCCCTGAACCAAGGCACGACCGATCTAGATCACCTAGAAGGAAAGATCCGGAAAGAGAGACTGTGTTCAGAAGGTTGGAAAAGGGTGTATTTCACAGGTTGGGTGATAAAGAAAAGGGTATGTCCGCATACTCTGGTAGTTCAAGGCGTCAGTCACATCACAGCAGCCGCGAAGACACCGAAAGCTATTATCAGAATTCCCGCTCGCGAGGAACGGAGCCCGCCCCTAAGAGGCATCATGACAGAAAAGCATGCTCACGTAAGGGAGGAAGGATGTCAGAAAGCGAGGACAGTGCAGGAGAACATTGGAAATCTAAATCTAAAAAGCAAAGGTCAAGTATGGAGGATAAGGACCTATCCCGACCATGGGTATGTGAGGAGACCGATCCGTTCACGCCTCACATCCGCTATTTCGATCTACCAAAGAGAATCCGTATGCCTAGTCATGTCAAAACATATGACGGAAGTGAAGATCCAGAAGATCATCTTAAGATCTTTCAGGTAACTGCCAAGGTAGAATGGTGGGAGATGCCAATGTGGTGTCACATGTTTAATTCCACAGTCACCGAAAATGCAAGGGTTTGGTTTGATGATCTTCCTCTAGAGTCCATAGATAGTTATGACGACCTGAAAGAAACATTCTTGGCAAATTACCTCCAGCAAAAGAAGTACATCAAAGACCCCGTCGAAATCCATCACATAAAGCAGAGGGAAAGGGAGTCTACGGAAGATTTTGTACGGAGGTTCAAGACGAAGAGTAGGGATGTCAAAAGGGCAGCGGAAGTCATGAGAATATCAGGATTCATGCATGGAATCACGAACCCTGGATTGATTAAGCGTTTGCATGACAAAATCCCAAAATCTGTAGATGAAACGTGGAAGATAACTACAACCTTCCTTAGAGGAGAAGTGGCAACGGGCAACCAGGAACGGAAGAAGACATTACCGCATGTGAACAGCAAGAAGCCGGACACAGCAAACTTTCAAAAAAGGAGGCTTAAAGAAATCAACACAAGGCCGGAAAAAGGCAAGACAGATTTGCCCTCCTCACGAAAACACCAAAAGAGATCCTGGCTCTAGACAAAGGAAAGTTTAAACCTCCTCCTCTAATGACGACACCAGTGGAAAAAAGGAATGCTAGCAAATTCTGTGAATTCCACGGAGAGGTAGGGCATACCACAGATGAGTGCATGCACCTGAAAAGGCAAATTGAGGAAATGCTTAAGACAGGAAAGCTGTCGCATTTGATCAAAGAGTTGAAGCAAAACAATGGAAATAACCAAGCAAAGGTGGAAAAGAAAGGAGAAGCCGCAGGAAAGGACAAGCCACTAGCAATCCTGATGGTATATATGTGACAAAAGATAGCCAAACAAAGAATCACCCAAACATTCTCTTCGGAGACAATGATCTCGTTCCCACCTTTAGGGAAAGAAGATGGAACGGAAGGGCCTATGGTTATTGAAGCTGAGATAGGAGGATACCTTGTCTACTGCATGTATGTGGACGGGGTTGCCTCTTCAAAAATTCTGCATTAATACTGTTTCAACCAATTTCGCCCAGAAATCAGAAAACAAATGGTTCACACATATATGTACTTAGTCGGGTTTAGTGGAGAGACAATATGGCCGTTGGAGCAAGTATCACTGCTTGTAAAAATAGGCTATGAGGATCACTCAACATTTGCATGGATGAACTTCATGGTTGTAAGATCGCATTCTCTGTATAACAGAATAATAGGAAGACCAGGTGTAAGGAGAATCAAAGCAATCCCGTCCACAGCCCACGGAATGCTAAAATTCCTAATGACAGGCAGAACGGTCACACTGCAGAGTAGCAGGATCATACCACTATAGTGCGCAATGATCTTAGGGTAGTTGACCAGGACGCAAAAGAAAAAATTCTAGTAGCAATTCATCCAGAATATCCTGAACAAACTATAGCAATAGGTTCCACCTTAACTAAGGAAGGCCGAAAGAAGCTGTGCGGATTACTAAGGCAAAATAGATATCTTCGCATGGAAACCATCAGATATGACTTGAGTTTCGCGTCACATAGCGGAACACATATTGAATGTCCAGGAGGGATGTTTTCCTATTAGACAAAAGAAAGGGGGCAAGCATCCGAGAGGAACAAGGCAATATGTGAAGAGGTGGAAAAGCTAGTTAATGCCAGTATCATGAAAGAAGTCCACTATCATAGTTGGTTGTCAAACCCAGTAATGGTGAAAAAACATGACAACAACTAGAGAATGTGTGTAGATTTCAATGACTTGAATAAAGCATGTCCAAAGGATGGTTATCCGCTACCAAAAATAGACTGGAAGGTGGAATCCCTCTGCGAATACCCTTTCAAATGCTTTCTGGACGCATACAAGGGATACCATCAAATAAAAATGGCAAAGGAAGACGAGGAAAAGACAGCATTTATTATAAGCCAAGAAATATTTTGCTACTTAAAAATTTAGTTTGGATTGAAAAATGTCGGTGCGACATATCAATGTCTAGTGGATAAAGCCTTCCAGAAGCAGATAGGTCGAAACTTAGAAGCCTCTATGTGGATGACCTTAGTTAGACAAAAGCTGCACAGAACAAGAAATAATTCGGGTCATGAAAGAAACATTTAGAACACTCAGAAAGATAAACATGAAGTTAAACCCAAAAAAATATACATTCGGAATGAAGGAAGGCGTATTTCTAGGTTACAAAGTGAATTCTGATGGATTAACGGTGTGCCCGGATAAAGTAGAAGCGGTCCTCAGTTTGCCATCTCCAAAGTGTTTGAAGGACGTACAAAGACTAAACAGAAAATTGGCAAGCCTTAACAGGTTTCTATCCAAATCGGCAGAAAGGTCACTACCTTTCTTCAAAACTCTAAAAAAATGCACTAAGAAAAGTGACTTCCAATAGACCACGGAAGCAGAAGCGACCTTCCAGCAAATGAAAACATTGATAGCAGAATTGCCTATGATGGCCGCGCCACAAGAAAAAGAAGAATTAATCATCTACTTGGCGGCGGCAAAAGAGCCAATTCGTGTTGTCCTGATTACGGAGAGGGACGGGATCAAATACCGCATCTATTTCCCACCTAGCACTGCGAGGTCCGAAATCAATTACACTCCAATGTAAAAGCTAGTACTCGCCTTCGAATAAGTGCTAGCAAGCGACTAAAGAAGATACTTTCCAGGCACATACAATCATTGTAATCACGATCAGCCATATAATCTCCAGATGTTAAATCAAACCCAGAGGTTTACGAGAAGACTGCACAAATTGATCTTTGAGCTAGAGAACTGTTCACATGACCATTCAGTATCGGCCAAGAACATCCGTCAAAGGACAAATCCTAGCGGACTTTATAGTGGAACGTCCGGAGGACAATTCAGAAGATACGTTCATAGAGGACGAGGAAGAACTTCCTGACCCATGGACACTGTTCACGGACGGATCCTCCTGTGCAGACGGCTCCGGGCAGACTGATACACATCAATCCATCCAGAAGGGATGGAATTCACCTATGCTCTAAGATTCAGGTTTGATGCAACAAATAACGAAGCAGAATATGAAGCTTTGATCGCCGGATTAAAGATAGCAGAGCAAATGGGTATACAAAACCTCCAGGCAAATGTTGACTCACGATTGGTGGCCAATCAAGTGAACGAAACGTATGTTGCAAAAGAAAACGACATGATTCGATACTTGGAAAAAGTAAAAACGCTCACGGGCAGCTTCAAAGTGTTCTCAATAAAACAGGTGCCGAGAAGTGAAAACAAGAAGGCAGACGCGCTAAGCAAGATAGCATCAACAAGTTTTGCACATTTGAGTAAGCAAGTACTAGTGGAGGAACTGAAGGAAAAATCCATAAATACAGCGGAGGTCTTGGCAGTAGTAGAAGAGGAAGGAGATACGTGGATGACCCCCATTTTTAAATACCTCTCGGACGGAACACTTCTAGCGGAAGGGGAAAAAGCAAGAGCAGTGAAACACAAGTCATGGCGGTTCTCCATAATAAACGGGATACTCTATAAAAAATCCTTCCTCGGACCATGGTTACATTGTGTAGGACCACTCCATGCCAATTATGTTCTGAGAGAGATACATGAAGGGTCTTGCAGCATGCACGCATACACACGATCGATCATGGAAAAGGCCTTGCGGATAGGTTACTACTGGCCAACCATGCACGAGGACTTAAGGAAGCTAATTCAAGCATGTCAAGACTGCCAAGTTCACAAGCCTGTTCAAAGAAACCCTCTACAAAAGTTAAGTCCAATCACATCTCCGTGGCCATTCTACAAGTGGGGTATTGACATCATCAAACCTTTTTCAGAAGGGCCCGGAAAGGTCAAATTCTTGATAGTAGCCATCGAATACTTCACAAAGTAGATTGAAGCCAAGCCAGTTGCAACCATCACTTGAAGCCAAATAAAAAAATTCGTGTGGGAAGGAATAAAGGCTAGGTTGGACGAAAGGAGCAAAAACTGGATGGAAGAACTTCCTCATGTCCTATGGGCGCACCACACAATGATAAAATCCAGCAACGAAGACACCCCGTTCTTGTTGACATACGGACCGGAAGCTGTCATCCCGGCATAGATCGGCATTCCTACACTAAGGACAACGGAAATAAACTTAGAAGAAAATAACGAAGCTCTAGAAATCAACCTCGACCAACTGGAGGAAAGAAGAGAACAGGTAGCGATACGAGAAGCAAAAAGCAAAGCAAAGATGGAAAGGTACTACAATTCTAAAGTCTGAAGTGTAAGTTTTAAACCAGGAGATTTAGTGTACCGCAACAATGAGGTAAGCCGTGCGGAAGATACAGGAAAATTAGGTCCTAAGTGGGAAGGGCTGTATGAGGTAACGGAAGCACTGGGAAAGGGCGCATACAAGTTAAAAGACCGGAACGAAAACCTGCTCCCACAGACCTAGAATGTCAGCAACCTTAAGAAGTGTTACGTGCACAAAATGTAAGCAATTCACCTATGCGGACTCCGCAGTGGGGGTAATGCATTCCAATCTATCTCAATCATGCGTTGTAATATTTTCTTTTGAAACTTTAATATAAAAAACGTGAAGCCTAGCTACCTCTACAACTTTTATTTTTAATTCTTGTTGTTTACTATACGAAATTATTATATTTGTGATTAAGACGTGCACGCAATAGGGCACGTCCTAATTAATGTTGTTCCGTATAACAAAAGGATGAGTAACCTGACAATTCACTCAAGTATGTAAGAGGCATTGCAAGCCCAATACTAAAAGTGTTCCATGAACGCTTCACTAAGTCTATCATCACAAATGCAAAACAGTGATATTAAAATATAGCGATAAAGGGAGAATAACCCACAAATATTCAAGCAAGATTACATATAATCATAATATTGCAACAAAAACTTTAGCTAAAGTACCCAAATTGTACAAGTACATTTTCACCGCGCTCAAAAAGGTCACATGCGACCATGGCATATAGCAGACAAAAACACTTTGAAAAATATATCACTTAAGAATGGCCGCAACAAGAAAGGTCACATACAACAAAGGCAAAACAAACCAGCAAGCTACTAAAGGTTCAGGTCCACATTATCAACATTTGGGAAGGGGTCAACATTATCATCCCCAATCTGGTCTTCCGCACTTCCACCCCTTTGGCCATCCACATGCACGATTTCATAATCATCCATAGATATGGGGCGAACAACGCTTGTAGAAGCAAAAGTAACAGATAACGCCATAGTATTCCCAGCAGGGATAGCTACAACAGCTGAAGTACCCTCCGTACCAGTCAAATCCGTAACAGATAAAGGATTAAAAATGTCACGAAGTGCTGATACACGGTTAGCAAGGTTTTCCTTAATCTTTCGAATCCTGAAGTTAGAAACATCCAGCGATAGTGACAAAGCAGAAGCCCCAATTACACGATGATCCGGAGAATAATGTATCGGAACCATCAACTGGTCAAAACGAGGCTGCGACGCAGTCAGACCCAACCTATCAGCAAGACGATCCTCCAATCGAAGAAGATTCATGACAGTTTCTATACTAGCATCTTTGTTGGATTTCAATTCCGCAAGTACGGAAAAATTAACACTTTAAAGATGATGCAAAGCGGCAAGATTATCAGCTTCCGCAAATGGATTATACGCAACAACATCAGCCAAAGTCCTACCTTCAATACCGTGAGAAATACCGGCGAATAATCCTTCCTGCATACCTTTTTCAACAGCCTTACCAATTGCCGCCCCAAGAGCGGAGAGATACTCTATGGAATTCAAGCATTTGGTAACGGCAAGCTCCATACCGTAAGTCAGAAGCCATCGACGACCGACAATGGTATTCAAAAGATGCAGATAAAATTTCTCCTCCAGGTAAAGGACCATCGCAACAACATCAGCGTCCAGTTTCTCTAGTTTATCATTAACTTCCTTTTTCTTGTCATCTTGGAACTTCTCAAGTTGATCAACAAACTTCTCGTATGCCGTGACCTTTTCCTGAAGTCCAGCAGAAGAAGCTTCCAGCTCACGCACCTGCACATCATACAAAAAATAAGAAAATAAAAAATAATAATAATAAAAATTTGAGTGTAAGGGAATATACCTGATCGGCAAGACTATCATTTTGCAATTTAACACTTGTGACAAGAGCGTCTGAATTAGCAGCCTCTTGCTCTCTGACTTTAACCGTAGCTGCAAGATCCACTACCTTCACATCCAACACCCCCTTTTCCTCCTTAAGGGCTACATTACGCTCTTTCAATAACTTCAACTCATCTCAAAGAGATTTCTCAACAATCCCAAACCTAGAAGCTTAAACACGAAGATGGATGGCCTCCGCAGCTTCCGCTTCTTTTAAAAGAAATTGTGTATTCAGACGGTCAATTTCTTCACCTTTGGTCTTCAACAATATATCTTAGCAGGTGCTTCTTTAGTGGTCGTAGCAACATCAGCGGTCGCAATCACAACAGTCGCAATAATAGGAGCAGAGGACCTGGCAATAGAATCAACTTCAGCTTCCGCAATGTTAGCACTAGAATGATGGGAAGAATATGAAGAGATAACAAACCTTTGCGGAACAGAGATGGTCCAAAGGTTAATACCAGTTACGGAGTCAACAGGATGTTCATCTTCACGCTCCAGTGTAGCGGACACAGAGGATGTAACAAAAGGTAAAGTCAGAATGGGCTCACCCCTAACCTCAGCATTCAATACTGCCCTAACAAGTAACCTTTGAACCTCAGACCTAGACTTACTAGCCACGGAAGGCCCACCAGGGGCCCCATAATCATCTCTTAACTTCTTGGCAGGATGAGAAGGTTTGCCGGCATCAACAATAGTTTTTTGTTTCCTTTGTCTTGATCGCAACGGGATCACATCCTTGGCAACAACCTCTGCGGCCTCACTAATAATTAAATTACCAGCACCTTGACCAACATCAGCGGAATCATGATGCTCCTCCTCATTACCACTACCCTCTTCATCAAATAACCTGTCGACACTAGCATCAAGCTTACTTTGAGCACGGGCAGGAGCAACCGGGAGCAAAGGTACACTGCGACCAACAGTGGTATCTAGCAGTTTTGGTTCGTCTTCACCACGCTGCCTCTCACCAATTCTGGCCTTTGTTGGATTGGCAGTACGTATGAACACAAGCAAGTCCATTTCTACAAAAAAAGGGCGTAAACAGTCAGAAAACATGATCAAAGAGTACAACATAAACAAAGCATAACAAATGAACACCCACCCTCATTATTATCACGTAGAAATTGAGGATAAGTATTCTCATCTAAAGTATAATAGCGGCTGATTCTAACTAAACAAAGAAATGGTTCTGGATACTTATGAAAAGGAGCCGGATATGCAACAAGAGTAGCATAATGCTCCGCGTTATATTGAGAAGACTTAGGAATAGGGTCCTTCGACACAGTTGTGCTGGCATTCTAC
Source organism: Tanacetum coccineum (assembly GCA_026074375.1). Taxonomy (NCBI): domain Eukaryota; kingdom Viridiplantae; phylum Streptophyta; class Magnoliopsida; order Asterales; family Asteraceae; genus Tanacetum; species Tanacetum coccineum. The sequence goes on along the minus strand of BQNB010084376.1, from coordinate 14,059 downwards.
AGAAAAGAAGCAGGACAAGCAAAAGCGTCGACCCAAAAGAAACGGTCATTCTAATTTTTCAACGAATCTAAGGGTTTAGTATAGCAAGTAGCGGTGTTCCCCTGGCGCTTACTAAACGACACCCAACCTTTGTTTTTAGAATTAACATAAAAACAACAGAATAATCCAACCATGGGCTAAGAACCAAGGACGCGGCAAAGGATCTCAAAATGAGATACCTTGGTTGCACTAATGACAGAAAGTTGAGATATATGGATACGATAGTGTTTAAGCACGTTCACAAGGAAAGTGGAAAGTGGTAACCGAAAATTAGCATACTCGAAGAACCTAGTATATACGCCTATTTTACCAGCAGGCATCTCATGGATCATCTGGTTAGGGGTAGGTATTTGCGGGTGCACTTCATCGGGAATATGATACGTGTCACAATTTTTTTAAAGCTTTAAGGGTAAGTGTCGACTTAATATCCGTTATACTGCTCATGATAAAGTAAACAGGGATGAAGGCCTAACCTGAAAGACAAAAATTCCTTAAAAAAAGAACACAAAAGGTACAAGTTTGACGAGCTTGAAGGATTTTTTGACAATGGCGATTGTAGATAAAGAAGATGAAAAAGAAAACAGTAAAAACCACACCGACTATTTATACCCTCGGTATAGTAAATACGAACCCCCTCTAGATGCTTACACGTGGCAATGACCTTCGAGTCAACGGTCAAGATGAGAGGTAAAAGATAGTGATGACAGTTAAGAAGTTAGACTAGCCAGTCAAATCAGTCAGAAGATAAAAGGCCACAAATGAGCCACGTCAACCATGCCTTACCAACCAATAAAAGAAAACGCCGTGAAAAGACAAGAGACCGCGAAAGGAGGAAATAGCACGGGAAAGTAACGAAACATAAGTCTAGCAATACCTACCGCACGCAATAAAGTCGTACACAGTATGAATACTAGACTGGGGGGACTTGATGACGTATAATAGGTGTACCAGGCCCTGGGCCTAAGCCATATCATTACAATGGGCCCCCGGCCTAACCAAGAAAATAATACCCTCCGTGGAAAAAGCCTAATTCCGTATTGGGCGGCGCAAAAGAAGCAAGCCAGGCGTGACAAATCCTCCATGGACCAACAGGTGTCCGCGGAAGGGAATTAGCGTCCGAATAACACGATTACAAGCGGATCCTTATCTAATTAGGGTCCACTCTGGCCTAATAACAGAAATGAGTGAAATACTAGGAAAGCCTAATATTTGGCTCACCTATAAATAGGGGTATTCTGACACCCCATGAGGTATGATTTTCTGACCACATTATACACATATATGTTCTGACATTCTCTGACAAAACATGTTTACTTACTCTCACGCCGGAGTCCAATCGTGGGGTCCGTCCCCACGATAAGACTAACGGTTTACTCTTCTATTGTGCATGAAATCACTTCACTACTTGATTGAGTACAAGATCTCGCTCTTGGGCCAAGCCCAATAACCTTTCAGATCCACCTATATAACCCATAACAAAAATTATACCAACAACAAGATAAAGGAAGTTAATGATAAACTTGAGAAACTGGACGCTGATGTTGTTGCGATGGTCCTTCACCTGGAGGAGAAATTTTACACAAACACGTCCGCCGTGCGGAACACGGTGGGAAGAGGAAAAGAGAAATCACAAGAAAACCCAAATGAGCTCGCGTCCGATGCAGCTCTTAGGGAATTTTGTGATAAGAACTACAATCAGTTACTGCCAATCCTCGCTGAAAAGATGCACCAAGAAAAAGTGCAACAAGAAAAGCTGAAGGCAATAAAAGCTCGTATCAACTTTGAGGAAGCCTCGCAGTACTCTGAATCGGGGGCACCAAGCAGAAGAGGAGACGTCAGGAAGAGACTCGGACCAAAAGATGCTCGCAGAATGTCTAGAAGCCCTGAACCAAGCCACGACCGATCTAGGTCACCTAGAAGGAAAGATCCGAAAAGAGAAACTGTGTTAAGAAGGTTGGAAAAGGGTGTATTTCACAGGTTGGGTGATAAAGAAAAGGGTATGTCCGCATACTCTGGTAGTTCAAGGCGTCAGTCACATCACAACAGCCGCGGAGACACCGAAAGCTATTATCAGAATTCCCGCTCGCGAGGAACGGAGCCCGCCCCTAGGAGGCATCATGACAGAAAAGCATGCTCACGTAAGGGAGGAAGGATGTCAGAAAGCGAGGACAGTGCAGGAGAACATTGGAAATCTAAATCTAAAAAGCAAAGGTCAAGTATGGAAGATAAGGACATATCCCTACCATAGGTATGTGAGGAGACTGATCCGTTCATGCCTCGCATCCGCTATTTCGATCTACTAAAGAGAATCCGTTGCCTAGTCATGTCAAAACATATGACGGAAGTGAAGATCCGAAAGACCATCTTAAGATTTTTCAGGCAGCTGCCAAGGTAGAACGGTGGGCGATACCAACGTGGTGTCACATGTTCAATTCCACACTCACCGGAAATGCAAGGGTTTGGTTTGATGATCTTCCTCCAGAATCCATAGATAGTTATGACGACCTGAAAGAAAAATTCTTAGCAAATTACCTCTAACAAAAGAATTGCATCAAAGATCCCGTCGAAATCCATCACATAAAGCAGAGGGAAGGGGAGTCTACGGAAGATTTTGTGCGGAGGTTCAAGACGGAGAGTAGGGATGTCAAATGGGCACCGGAAGTCATGAGAATCTCAGGATTCATGCATGGAATCACGAACCCTGAGTTGATTAAGCGTTTGCATGACAAAATCCCAAAATCCGTAGACGAAATGTGGAAGATAACTACGACCTTCCTTAGAGGAGAAGTGGCAGCGGGCAACCAGGAACGGAAGAAGATATTTCCGCCATGGAAGCAACAAGATGCCGGACACAGGCAAAATTTCAAAAAAGGAGGCTTCAAGAATCAACAAAGGCCGAAAAAAAGGCAAGACAGATTTGCCCTCCTCACGAAAACACCAAAAGAGATCTTGGCTCTAGACAAAGGAAAGTTTAAACCTCATCCTCCAATGACGACACCGGTAGAAAAAAGGAATGCTAGCAAGTTCTGTGAAATCCACGGAGAGGTAAGGCATACCACAGATGAGTGCATGCACCTGAAAAGGTAAATCGAGGAAATGCTTAAGACAGAAAAGTTATCGCATTTGATCAAAGAGTTGAAGCAAAACAATGGAAAAGACCAAGCAAAGGTGGCAAAGAAGGGAGAAGCCGCAGGAAAAAACAAGCCACTAGCAATCCTGATGGTACAGACGGGACGAAAGATAGCCAAACAAAGGATCACCCAAACATTCTCGCCGGAGACAATGATCTCGTTCCCATCCTTAGGGGAAGAAGATGGAACGGAATGGCCTATGGTTATTTAAGCTGAGGTAGGAGGACACCTTGTCCACCGCATGTACGTAGACGGGGGTGCCTCTTTAAAAATTATGTATGAACACTGTTTCAACCAACTCCGCCTGAAAATCAGAAAACAAATGGTTCCCGCAGCCACATACTTGGTCGGGTTTAGTGGAGAAATAATATGGCCGATGGGGCAAGTATCGCTGCTTGTAAAAATAGGCGACGAGGAACACTCAACTTCCGTATGGATGAACTTCATGGTTGTAAGATCGCATTCTCCGTATAACGGAATAATAGGAAGACCAGGTGTAAGGAGAATCAAAGCAATCTCGTCCACAGCCCACGAAATGCTAAAATTCCCAGTGACAGGCAAAACGGTCACACTGCGGAGTAGCAGGATCATAGCACTAGAGTGCGCAATGATCTCAGGACCCAGATCACAACTTGTAGTTGACCAGGACGTAGAAGAAAAAATTCAAGTAGCAATTCATCCAGAATACCCTGAACAAACTATAGCAATAGGTTCCACCTTAACTAAGGAAGGCCGAAAAAAGCTGTGCGGATTACTAAGGCAAAACCTGGATATCTTCGCCTGGAAACCAGCAGATATGACCGGAGTTCCGCGTCACATAGCGGAACACAGGTTGAATGTCCGGAAGGGATATTTTCCTGTCAGGCAAAAGAAAAGGGGGCAAGCATCCGAGAGGAACAAGGCAATATGCGAAGAGGTGGAAAAGCTAGTAAATGTCGGTATCATGAAAGAAGTCCACTATCACAGTTGGTTGTCAAACCTAGTAATGGTAAAAAAAACATGACAACAGCTGGAGAATGTGTGTAGATTTTAAAGACTTAAATAAAGCATGTCCAAAGGATGGTTATCCGCTACCAGAAATAGACTGGAAGGTGGAATCCCTCTGCGGATACCCTTTCAAATGCTTTCTGGACACATACAAGGGATACCATCAAATAAAAATGGCAAAGGAAGACGAGGAAAAAACAGCATTTATCACAAGCCAAGGAATATTTTGCTACTCAAAAATGCCGTTTGGATTGAAAAATGCCGGCGCGACATATCAACGTCTGATGGATAAAGCCTTCCAGAAGCAGATAGGTCAAAACTTGGAAGCCTATGTGGATGACTTAGTTATCAAAAGCTGCACGGAGCAAGAAATAATCCGGGATGTAGAAGAAACGTTTAGAACACTCAGAAAGATAAACATGAGGTTAAACCTAAAAAAATATACCTTTGGAATGAGGGAAGGCGTATTTCTAGGTTACAAAGTAAATTCTGACGGATTAACGGTGTGCCCGGATAAAGTAGAAGCGGTCCTTAATTTGCCATCTCCAAAGTGTTTGAAGGACGTACAAAGACTAAACAGAAAGTTGGCAAGCCTTAACAAGTTTCTATCCAAATCGACCGAAAGGTCGCTACCTTTCTTCAAAACTCTAAAAAAGTGCACTAAGAAAAGCGACTTCCAATGGACCACGGAAGTAGAAGCGGCTTTCCAGCAAATGAAAAAATTGATAGCAGAATTGCCTATGATGGCCGCGCCACAAGAAAAAGAAGAATTAATCATCTACTTGGCGGCAGCAAAAGAAGCCATCAATGCTGTCCTGATGACGGAGAGGGACGGGAAGCAAATACCCATCTATTTCGTCAGCCGAGCACTATGAGGTCCGGAAATCAATTACACTCCAATGGAAAAGCTAGTACTCGCCTTGGTAAGTGCTAGCAAGCGACTAAAGAGATACTTCCAGGCACATACAGTCATTGTAATCACAGATTAGCCAATAAAGTAGATGTTATCAAACCTAGAGGTTATGGGAAGACTGCTCAAATGGAGCTTTGAGCTAGAAGAACATGACATTCAGTATCGGCTAAGAACATCGGTCAAAGGACAAATTCTAGCCGACTTTACAGTGGAACGTCCGGAGGATAATGCAGAAGATCCGCTCATGGAGGACTAGGAAGAACTCCCTGACCCATGGACACTGTTCAAGGACGGATCCTCCTGTACAGACGGCTCCGGGGCAAGACTGATACTCATCAATCCAGAAGGGATGGAGTTCACCTATGCTCTAAGATTCAGGTTTGATGCAACAAATAACGAAGCAGAATATGAAGCTTTGATCGCCGGATTAAAGATAGCATAGCAAATGGGTATACAAAACCTCCAGGCAAATGTTGACTCACGATTGGTGGCCAATCAAGTAAACGGAACGTATGTTGCAAAAGAAAACGACATGATTCGATACTTGGAAAAAGTAAAAATGCTCACGGGCAGCTTCAAAGTGTTCTCAATAAAACAGGTGCCGAGAAGTGAAAACAAGAAGGCAGACGCGCTAAGCAAGATAGCATCAACAAGTTTTGCAGATTTGAGTAAGCAAGTACTAGTGGCGGAACTGAAGGAAAAATCCATAAATACAGTGGAGGTCTTGGCAGTAGTAGAAGAGGAAGGAGATACGTGGATGATCCCCATTTTTAAATACCTCTCGGACGGAACACTTCTAGCGGAAGGGAAAAAAGCAAGAGCAGTGAAACGCAAGTCGTGGCGGTTCTCCATAATAAACGGGATACTCTACAAAAAATCCTTCCTCAGACCATGGCTACGCTGCGTAGGACCACTCTAGGCCAACTATGTTCTAAGAGAGATACATGAAGGGTCTTGCAGCATGCACGCAGGCACATGATCGGTCATGACAAAGGCCTTGCGGATAGGTTACTACTAGCCAACCATGCACAAGGACTCAAGGAAGCTAATTCAAGCAAGTTAAGACTGCCAAGTTCACAAGCCTGTCCCAAGAAACCCTCAACAAAAGTTAAGTCTAATCGCATCTCTGTGGCCATTCTACAAATGGGGTATTGACATCACCGGACCTTTTTTGGAAGGGCCCGGAAAGGTCAAATTCTTGATAGTAGCCATTGACTACTTCACAAAATGGATTGAAGTCAAGCCGTATGAGGTAACGGAAGCACTAGGAAAAGGCGCATACAAGTTAAGAGACCGGAATGGAAACCAGCTCCTACGGACCTGGAATGTCAGCAACCTTAAGAAGTGTTACGTGCACAAAATGTAAGCAATTCACCCATGCAAACTCCGCAGTTGGGGTAATGCATTCCAATCTATCTTAATCATGCGTTGTAATGTTTTCTTTTGAAACTTTAATATAAAAAGAAGGAATAAAGGCTAAATTGGACGAAAGGAGCAAAAACTGGATGAAAGAACTTCCTCATTTCCTATGGGCGCACCGCACAATGAGAAAATCCAGCAACTGAGACACCCCGTTCTCATTGACATACGGAACGAAACGTCATCACCGGCAGAGATCGATATTGCCTACACTAAGGACACGCAAAAAAACAAAAAAAAAAGAAAAATAAATAAAAAAAAAAAAAAAAAAAAAAAAAAGAAAAGTAAAAAAAAAAAAAACAAAAAAAAAAAAAAAAAAAAATATAAAAAAAAAAAAAAAAAAAAAAAAAAAAAAAAAAAAAAAAAAAAAAAAAATAAAAAAAAAAAAAAAAAAAAAAAAAAAAAATAAAAAAAAAATAAACTTAAAAGAAAATAAGAAGCTCTGAAATCAACCTCGAAACCACTGATGAAAGAAAGAGAACAAGCAACAGATACGAGAAGCAAAAAGCAAAGCAAGATGGAAATGTACTACAATGCTAAAGTTTCAAGTTGTAAGTTTTAACCAGGAGACTTAAGTGTATCGCAACACTGAGGCCAAGCGTGGGCGGGAGATAAAGGAAAAATTAGGTCCCAAGTGGGAAGGGCCGTATGAGGTAACGGAAGCACTGGGAAAGGGCGCATACAAGTTAAGAGACCAGGACGGAAACCAGCTCCTACGGATCTAGAACGTCAGCAACCTTAAGAAGTCTTACGTGCACACAATGTAATCATTTCACCCATGCGGACTCCGCAGTGGGGGTAATGCATTTCATTCTATCTCAATCATGCGTTGTAATGTTTTCATTTGAAACTTTAATATAAAAAAAACGTGAAGCCTAGCTACCTTCACAACTTTTATTTTAAATTCATGTTGTTTACTGTACGAAATTATTATATTTGTGGTTAAGACGCGCACGCAATAGGGCACGTCCCAATTAATGTTGTTTCGTATAACAAAAGGATGAGTATCCTGACAATTCACTCAAGTATGTAAGAGGCATTGCAAGCCCAATACTAAAAGTGTTCCATGAATGCTTCACTAAGTCTATCATCACAAATGCAAAACAGTGATATTAAAAGATAGCAATAAAGGGAGAATAACCCACAAATATTCAAGCAAGGTTACATATAATCATAATATTGCAACAAAAACTTTAGCTAAAGTACCCAAATTATACAAGTACATTTTTACCGCACTCAAAAAGGTCACAGGAGACCACGACATATAGCGGACAAAAACACTTAGAAAAATTGATCACTTAAGAATGGCCGCAACAAGAAAGGTTACATACAACAAAGGCAAAACAAACCAGCAAGCTACTGAAGGTTCAGGTCCACATTATTAACATTTGGGAAGGGGTCAACATTATCACCCCCAATCTGGTCTTCCGCACTTCCACCCCTTTGGCCATCCACATGTACGATTTCATAATCATCCGTATAAATGGGGCAAAAAACGCTTGTAGAAGCAAAAGTAACAGATAACGTCATAGTAGTCCCAGCAGGGATAGCTACAATAGCTGAAGTACCCTCCGTACCAGTCAAAGCCGTAAAAAATAAAGGCTCAGATAAAGGAATAAAAACATCACGAAGTGCTGATACACGGTTAGCAAGGTTTTCCTTAATCTTACGAACCCTGAAGTTAGAAACATCTAGCGATAGTGACAAAGCAGAAGCCCCAATTACACGATGATCCGGAGAATGATGTATCGGAACTATCAACTGGTCAAAATAGGGCTGCGACACAGTCAGACCCAACCTATCAGTAAGACGATCCTCCAACCAAAGAAGATTCATGATAGTTTCTGTACTAGCGTCTTTGTTGGATTTCAATTCCGCAAGTAAGGAAAAATTAACACTTTGAAGATGATGCAAAGTGGCAAGATAATCAGCTTCCGCAGACGGATTATACGCAGCAACATCAGTCAAAGTCCTACCTACAATACCGTGAGTAATACCGGCGGATAATCCTTCTTGCATACCCTTTTCAACAGCCTTACCAATTGCCACCCCAAGAGCGGAGAGATACTTCGTGGAATTCAAGCATTTGGTAACGGCAAGCTCCATAGCGTGAGTCAGAAGTAATCGACGACCGGCAATGGTATTCAAAAGATGCGGATAAAATTTCTCCTCCAGGTGAAGGACCATCGCAACAACATCAGCGTCTAGTTTCTTAAGTTTATCATTAACTTCCTTCATCTTGTCATCTTGGAACTTCTCAAGTTGATCAACAAACTTCTCGTATGCCATGACCTTTTCCTGAAGTTCAGCAGAAGAAGCTTCCAGCTCACGCACCTGCACATCATGCGAAAAATAAGAAAATAAAAAATAATAATAATAAAAATTTAAGTGTAAGGGAATATACCTGATCGGCAAGACTATCATTCTGCAATTTAACACTTGTGACAAGAGCGTCCGAATCAGCAGCCTCTTGCTCTCTGACTTTAACCGTAGCTGCAAGATCCGTTACCTTCACATCCAACATCCCCTTTTCCTCCTCAAGGGCAGCATTACACTTTTTTAATAACTTCAACTTATCTCAAAGAGATTTCTCAACAATCTCGAACCTAGAAGCTTTAACACGAAGATGGATGGCCTTCGCGGCTTTCGCTTCTTTTAAAAGCAACTGTGCATTCAGACGGTCAATTTCTTCACCTTTGGTCTTCAACAATATATCTTTTTCATCGACAACAGCCTTCAGTCTTCTTTTATCTTTAATGTTATATTCAGCACGCATTCTCACTTTAGCACTCAAAGAAATTTGGCGGGCTGCACCAACATTGAATTAAGTGAAAAGCTGATCATGCTCCATGCCACGGATAGATGCAAAAAACTTTGGAGGGGCAAATTCGTCTAACATTTCAAGGCAGACGAGACCATCATCGAGACAAGACCCATTTGTAACACTCCATTGCGGAACATAAACCTTTTGAAGATCAAACTCAGGATCAACGACGATGCGGATACCACCAACGAGAAAATCACTACCAGTAACATCCGAGAAGCCACCTGGAACAGGGTCAGTCCCGCCAGCTGAAGATGAACCAGCGGAAAATAAAGAAGGCTTAGCAGGTGCTTCTTTAGTAGTCGTAGCAACATCAATGGTCACAGTCACAACAGTCGCAATGATAGGAGCAGTGGACCTAGCAATAGAATCAACTTCAGCTTCCGCAATGTTAGCACCGGAATGATGGGAAGAATATGAAGAGATAACAAACCTTTGTGGAGCAGAGATGGTCCGGAGGTTAAGACCAGTTACGGAGTCAGCAGGATGTTCGTCTTCACGCTCCGGTGTAGCGGACACAGAGGATGTGACAAAAGGTAAAGTCGGAACAGGCTCACCCCTAACCTCAACATTCAATACTGCCCTGGCAAGTAACCTCTGAATCGCAGACCTAGACTTACTAGCCACGGAAGGCCCACCAGGGCCCCCATAATCATCTCTTAACTTCTTGGCAGGATGAGAAGGTTCGCCGGCATCAACAATAGTTTTTCGTTTCCTTTGTCTTGATCGCAACGGGATCACATCCTCGGCAACAACCTCCGCGGCCTCACTAACAATTAAAGTACCAACACCTTAACCACCATCAGCGGAATCGTAATGCTCCTCCTTATTACCACTGCCCTTTTCATCAAATAACCTATCAACACTGGCATCAAGCTCACTTTGAGCACGGGCAGGAGCAACCGGGAGCAAAGGTAGGGTGCGACCAACAGTGGTATCTAGCAGTTTTGGTTCGTCTTCACCATGCTGCCTCTCACCAATCCTGACCCTTGTTGGGTCGGCAGTACGTATGAACGCAAGCAGGTCCATTTCTACAAAAAAGGGGGGGCGTAAACAGTCAGAAAACATGATCAAAGAGTACAACATAAACAAAGCATAACAAATGAAACCCGCCCTCATTGTTATCACGTAGAAATTGAGGATAAGTATTCTCATCTAAAGTATAATAGCGGCTGATTCCAACTAAACAAAGAAATGGTTCCGGATACTTATGAAAAGGAGCCGGATATGCAACAAGAGTAGCATAATGCTCCACGTTATATTGAGAAGACTTAGGAAAAGGGTCCTTCGACATAGTTGTGCTGGCATTCCACGGAAAAGAAGCAGGACAAGCAAAAGCGTCAACCCAAAAGAAACGGTCATTCCGATTTTTCAACGAATCTAAGGGTTTAGTATAGCAAGTAGCGGTGTTCCCCGGGCACTTACTAAACGACACCCAACTTTTGTTTTTAGAATTAACATAAAAACAACGGAATAATCCAACCGTGGGCTCAAAACCATAGACGCGGCAAAGGATCTCAAAATGAGATACCTTGGCTGAACTAATAACAAAAAGTTAAGATATACGGATACGATAGTGTTTAAGCACGTTCACAAGGAAAGTGGAAAGTGGTAACCAAAAATTAGCATACTTGAAGAACCTAGTATATAAGCCTATTTTACCAGCAGGCATCTCATGAATCGTCTGGTTAGGGGCAGGTATTTGCGGGTGCACTTCATCGGGAATATGATACGTGTCACAAAATTTTTTTAGGGCTTTAAGGGTAAGTGTCGACTAAATATCCGTTATACTGCTCATGATAAAGTAAACAGGGATGAAGGCCTAACCTGAAAGACAAAAATTCCTCGAAAAAAGAACACAAAAGGTACAAGTTTGACGAGCTTGAAGGATTTTTTAACAATGGCGATTGTAGATAAAGAAGATGAAAAAGACAACAGTGAAAACCACACCGACTATTTATACCCTAGGTATAGTAAATACGAACCCCATGTAGATGCTTACACATGGCAATGACCTCCGAGTCAACGGTCAAGATGAGAGGTAAAATATAGTGATGACAGTTAAGAAGTTAGACTAGCCAGTCAAATCAGTCAGAAGATAAAAAGCCACAAATGAGCCACGTCAACCACGCCTTACCAACCAATAAAAGAAAACGCCGCGGAAAGATAATAGACCGCAAAAGGAGGAAATAGCACGGGAAAGTAACAAAACATAAGTCTAGCAATACCTACCGCACGCAACGAAGTCGCACACAATAGGAATACTAGACTGGGGGGACTTGATGACGTATAATAGGTGTACCAGGCCCCTGGGCCTGAGCCATATCATTACAATGGGCCCCCGGCCTAACCAAGCAAATAATACCCTCTGCGGAAAAAGCCCAATTCCGTATTGGGCGGCGCGGAAGAAGCAAGTAGGGCGTGACAAATCCTCCGCGGACCAACAGGCGTCCGCGAAAGGGAATTAGCGTCCGTATGACACGATTACAAGCGGATCCTTATCCAATTAGGGTCCCACTTCGGCTTACTAATAGAAATAAGCGAAATATTTGGAAAACCTAATATTTGGCTCACCTATAAAAAGGGGTACTCTGACACCCCACAAGGTATGATTTTCTGACCACATTACACACATATATGCTCTGACATTCTCTGACAAAACATGTTTACTTACTCTCACGCCGGAGTCCAATCGTGGGGTCCGTCCCCACGATAAGACTAATGGTTTACTCTTTTATTGTACAGGAAATCACTTCACTATTTGATTGAGTACAAGATCTCGCTCTTGGGCCAAGCCCAATAACCTTTCAGATCCACCTATATAACCCATAACACAAATTGTACCAACAGCCTTTAATATGTATAATCATGTCATGTGTTCTATGGTTCTACCACTAGAAAGTCACACTTCAATCCATACTTGAACATTCATTATGCTATCAAGAAACATTTGTGCGTGTACACTATAAAGAGTTAACAACAAACTAATTTTGATAGTACATCCAAGGGTAAAAGCCATAAAATACCTACAAACTTTTAAAATCGTTCCGACTTGACCAATGAACTAATTTTTGTCCTGACTAGACCAACGAGCTTGTTTGTTATGTGTCAATGTCACCAATATGACTGGCTGGTTATCTACGTCATTTTTTTTATTTTTTATTTTCCATATATGATAACCTAGAACCAAACACTCTTACCCCAATACTATAAATTAAGTCAAAAGTCAACTTTGACTGTTTAAATATTGGGTTTTTTTAATACTTCTTCTTCATTTCTCATCCAAACCTGTTAACAACAACTTTTAACTTCAACAACCAAAAAATCAAACATCTCCTTACCCCTTTGATTCTTTATGTCCAAAATGAATAACACAAACCATTAACAAATCGTCATTATTGCCTATGACAAACTGAAGACCACAAAACACAAACCAAGCTTTTTCAAAAAGCTTACAAATGCATCCTTTTTGTCTTCTATCGATCGGCTTGAAGATCTCTAAATAAGGTCTCGGGTAAGGTTAAGGTATTATTATTTTTCGTTTTGTTGTGTATTGTTAGATGAGTGTTGTTTTCGAATGGTTAGAATCTTGAAATGATCTTCACTGAGATCTTGTTTCTTTTTGTTTGTTTCGAGTCTTGTTGTTTATTGTTGTTGACCTTGAGATGGGGAGTGATAGGGAGGTGGTTTATGTCCTGGGTTATGGTTCTTTCGTTTTTATCTTTCGAAATGGTGGTGGTGTCCGATGAGATGAGGATTCCAAAGATATATATTGGGTTGAAGAACGTGGTAATGAGAAAATTATAGAAGGAAGCGTGTTTATTTTCCATGACATATTTCTTCCTTTTTTATTCTTTTAACTATTGTTAGTTTCCTTAATCAATTACTTATATTTAGGCTTGATTGATGAGTTTTCTTGCATAAAAGGATTGGCTATCATCCTTTTCATTGTATTACTTTTTCTGTACAATCAATACAAGTTTATGACTAATATTTTACCATAAATTTATTATGGTACCAAAGCAGGTTCGATTCTAAGAAACCTTCATAAAACCCTTAAACAAAAATGTCAACCGATGAAGGTACCAGACCAACCATCAACCACGAAACCCAAAAAAACCAACTTATGTTCAGACGAAATCAAGGAGAAAAGGAACAATGTACCTTTTGTAGTAAAGATGTCCATAACGAAGACGGGTGCTTCAAAGTAATCGGTTATCCCGACTGGTGGCCAGGAAAAGATAAGCAAGGGAAGCAAAGGCCAAGAACTGTCCATGTTGAAGGGAAGTTATGGCCCACATTAGGGATCACCGAAGCACAGTATCAACAACTCATCAAAGTGCTAGAGGCCAAAGGTGGGATCGTAAGGCAGGAACAAACACCTATTGTCAACATGTCAAGTAAGTTTGATAAAGAAGGTATGTGGATTGTTGACTCAGGATGCACTGAACACATAACCTGCTATGATTCCATGTTAAAAAATAAGTTCAAGAAAAACTATGAACCACCTGTGACAATACCAAACGGGGAAACTATTGTCGTGAAAGGGAGAGGAAGTTGTACCCTTCCAAACGGAGTGGATGTTAACGATGTGTTGCATATTCCCAAATTCAAATGTAACTTATTATCAGTTAGTAAATTATCAAGAGATCTTAACTGTGCTATAACATTTCTTTCGGAGTCATTTGATAAGTGCTTAATTACACATATCTTTTACCTCTAAAAACGAGCTTAAATGACCAAAAA
>BQNB010084375.1:5132-28770 GCA_026074375.1 Tanacetum coccineum | reverse complement strand
TATTAAACTATTAAACTATTTGATAAAACCTAATCCTATAAGCTAGAATTTAAGATTTAAAAGCTAACTTTTGTTACTACTGATTTTGGTGTTTTGATGATTTTTATGAAACTTTTGACAGCAAATTTACCCTAAGAAATAAGCTAGAAATTATAAAACAAATCCTAATTTATATTAAACTGCAAGATAACTAAAAACTACTTTAATTTAAGAACCTAAATCCTAAATTTACTAACTTAAATGAGACTAGAAGCTTAGCAGTACTAACTACTTGTTAGTACTGCTGATGCAAATGGCAAAAGCCAAACTAAATGTGCAGGGTAACCTAGTGAGGTTAAACCTGCACTTAACACTCTTTTTGAGTGTGTTGAAACTCAAAACAAGTAAGAACTAAACCTTGTATGGTTTAGTTCAAAATTTCACAAGTGAAATTACTATAAAAATTACCCTGGTGCAGGAACACTAAAAATAAGCTCAAACTCTTTTAATTTTAAAAACTAACTTGTGAAAACTCTTTTCCTAATGTTTTTAAATGAGAATAAAACTGTCCTAAGCAATGAACTCAAGCCCCTTTGACTTTTAATGGTCAAACAAGGTTAAACCAAACACCCCTTAACCTATGACAGATTTTAAAATAGCTTATGAAATTAAGATCTAACAAACTAAACCTTGATACCAGACTTCAAACAGCTTAAATCAAACTTAATAAACATGATTAAACAACTAAATAAGCCAAAATCTAAGATCTACAACTATGCTACTATATTTTTGGTTTTTATGAAATTTTGACTGATTTTAAGAAAAACTAAGATCTACTCTATATTAACTAAAACAGATTATTAAAATTGCAAAATAAGTTTAAACTACACACAAATAAGCAGCTAGAAAGTAATTAAGCTCAATTAATAAACTAATAGACAGATCTAAGCTATTTAAGTAATATTAAGCTAAAATTTAAAGAACAGGAAAGTAAATGGAAAACTTACAAATTGCTTTAGCTTAACAGAAGCTTAAAGGCTCAATTGAGCTTAATCAACAGCTCTGGCTTATTTACAATAAGCCAGTAATAGTCCTTGGAGACCCTTCCATGATAGGTCTCCCTTCCAAAATCTAAAATCCATAAGCTAAATTAGTCAGGCTGTTTTTTTAAGTTTAAGTAGATACTAGACTGAATTAAGCTCTCTTATGAGCTTATAGACTTATAAGAGCTTTTGAAAGCTTATTTGAAGCTTATTAGTAGGAGTAAGTTAAACTTGAGGAAATGAGAGCTTATAATTTGAAAACAAGGTGATGAAAACTAAATTGAACTTTTATTAATGATCAAAACAGATTACAAGAGTTTCAACAATGAAAATTACATCTTAACTAAAACTTATAAGCTAAATTTTACTTTAAAAGGAAATTACATGAAAAAGAAAAAAAGATGATATGTGTGTGAGAGGTGAGGGTATTTATAGCCTTGTAGAGAACCTTCTAGGCACTTGCTTACATCCCACGCTCCTTTCAATCATTGCCGTCCAAATTCTCAATCATTGGGGAGCTAATCTAAGCCGTTTGATCAAGTGATAGTCACACGGATTGCCAAGCTGGCAATCCTTTGATGTGACGTCCTTGTGCTAGTTATATGAGTGCTTCCAGTATAAAACCCCTCTTCTTTTGTGCCTTCTCTACATCCACGTGGCTTCTTTGCTTGAGTGAACTAATAAGAGCTCTTGATTTGACTTATTTCTCCCTACCATTGTGTTTATGACCACTTGAATTACCCATTTAAACCCTTAATTGAGAAAACCCCTTTGTTTTACCCTGTGTGGTGAATTGAAGGGGATGATGAATAGTAACTATGGTTTGGCGCTCTTTTTTAACTGAAAAGGGTAAAAGTCATTTGAACTTTGGCTATTTGCAAGATTGGTCCTTGTAGTTGGTTTATTAAAGGTGTAGTGTAAAAGGACTTTGGTAAATAACAGAAATGGTCCTTGTGGTTTTAATAAAATGGTAATGGGCTAGGGTTTGGGCTTTTTGGATCCGGATATGGTTTTAAAGGGTTTAGGGCCCATTTAAGCCTTAGGGACCGTTTGTGTAACTTTTGAACTTGGAGGGACTAAAATGAAACATTTGGGATTTGTCCTTTTGTGAGTTGACTTTTCTTTGCTAGGGTTTGACTTTCTTTGACTGAGGCTTGACTTTTTCTGGCTTTGGCTTTGAATCCTTGGCTTCTCTTGTGCTCTTCCATTTCCCGTGTCCGTGTTTGCCCGTTTTTTGATGGTTTTCTTGTGATATTTGATATATCCGTACCTGCATACACAAAACACAAAAACAAGCATATCTTTGCCATTTTTAGTCTGTTTTGGGTTATTTAGGGTTATTTTTGGTGTTAACGGATATGTGTATTTTACACTTATCATAGACCATATAAAGCTTTTTCTACCTTATACACTTTGTCAGGGAACTGTGGATCTTCAAAACCAGGAGGTTGGCAAACATATACCTCCTCTTTAATAGTACCATATAAGAAGGCACTCTTCACATCCATCTGGTACACAATGAACCCCATAAATGATGCATAGGCCAAAAATAACTTGATTGCTTCTATCCTAGCAACAGGAGCAAAAACCTCATCATAATCAATGCCTTCTTCTTGGGTGTAACCTTGTGTAACAAGTCTTGCCTTGTTTCTAATGACAATTCCTCTCTCATCTTTCTTGTTTCTAAAGACCTATTTGGTTCCAATGGCCCTCTTGCCATTAAGTACATTAACTAGTGTCCAAACCTTCTGAAGTTGAAATTGTAGAAGCTCCTCTTGCATTGCTTCTATCCAGCTTGGATCTTCCAGAGCTTGAATCACTTTCTTGGGTTCCATTTGAGAGAGAAAACAGGCAAATAAGCAGTTCTGATAATCTTTGTGATTTGTTCTCCTCTGCTTATTAATGTAACATACCATAGCATGTTCATCAGAAATCTTGGTCATTCTCCTTGTTTTGAATAGCTGAAATAAGTCCCCAATGATCTGGTCTAGGATGATCTTGTCAATTCTAGTTGTGGGAATAGGACTGACATTTACAGTTGTTCCCAAGTTGTTTAGGTCAGCATCTGCACCCACATCATCATCATCATAAGCATTACCAAAAATTCCAGTATCATCCATTGGAGTCACATTTGAAACAAGTGGAAGTGTAAATACATTTTTAAAAGGAGAAAATCTTTCAAATAGATGTTCCTCAAATGCATTAGAAGCTTCAGCAGCATTAACTGGTGATGATGGATCATCATTAGTAAAATATGGTATAGCAGCACTAACATGTGTACTAACAGTATTAATACTATTAGTGCTGTTAGGATGTACAGTCTACTTTTCTTGTTGAAGTAGCCTTTCAAACTCACTTCTTATGGCTTGATCATCCTCCCTATCTTTATCTAAAGCTCCACTTACATCCTCTTCTGTAGGCTTCATTCCAGAATCTTCTTCACTATCCTTAGGACCTTGAGAGATTAATGGATCAGTTGTGTAGAAAGGTATTAGGATGTATTCTTGTTCAGGTTCTGTCCTCTTCTTAGCTTGACCTGTAACAATGTAATCTCTAGTTCCTGCAATACCATTAGTTTGTTTTCCTGCAACAACTAGCACATAGTTCATAGATATTGTCAAAGAATCAACAACAAAAGCCAGTCTGGTCCAATTCCTGTCACATTAGGTGTATTTTTAAGAAATCTAATGTTTAAGGTCTCTTCAACTATCCTGGTCCTCTTGTTAAATACTCTCATGGCCTTGCTAACTACAGAGTACCCAACAAAAAATCCCTCATCAGCTTTTCCATCAAACTTGCCTAGATGATCCCTGGTATTTAAGATGGTAACAGGACACCCAAAAGGTTTCATGAAGTCTATCAATGGGGTTCTTCCATGAATAAGTTCATAAGGTGTCTTGTTATGAGGCTTAATGACTAAGACCCTATTTAGCACATAGCAAGCAGTATTAACTGCTTCAGCCCAAAAGGTGGTTGGCAACTTAGAGTCAACTAACATAGTTCTTGCAACCTCTATTAGTGTTCTATTTCTCCTCTCAGCAATACCATTCTGCTGATGAGTCCTAGCAACATTGAATTCCCTCTTAATACCCTTTATTTCACAAAACTGATTCATTACACTATTTTTGAACTCAGTTCCATTGTCACTTCTGATAACTTTTACTTTATAGTCTAGTTGATTTTCTATTTCAGTTATGAAGGTCTTTAATATCCCACTAGTTTCATCCTTAGTGGCCAAAAAGAATACCTAAGAAAATCTACTAAAGTCATCAGTGACAACTAGGCAATAAGACTTTTTCATTAAACTCTTAACATTCGTAGGACCAAATAGGTCCATATGAAGCATATGTAAGGGTTTGCTGATTAAGTTTACAAGTTTGGTCTTACAGGAGGCTTTGTGTTGCTTTCCTTTCTATTAAGCAATAGTAGAATGGTCATTTTCAAAGATCTTTGAAGGAAAACCTCTAACTAGGTTTCCTCTCACAAGTTTATTCATGTTTTTAAAGTTTATTTGACCAAGCCTCCTATGCCATAAATTGGATTCATCAATTGCGGCCTTAGCAAAGAGGCAAGTTAAACCTTTAGTGGGAACAACATTCTTTAGGTCAACACTATAAATGTTATCCTTTCTTGTAACTCTCAGCAAGACTTGACTTTCATCAAGTAGCTTAAAGTCAGAAGATAAGAAAAGACATTCAGTGTCAGTAAAAAGAACATTATTCTTTTTGTCACATATTTGTAACACACTAAACAAGTTATACTTAAGATCCTTATAAAAGTACACATTATCAAAATCCAATGTTCCTGTTTTGATTTTACCTTTTCTAGAAATTCTACCTTTACCATCTCCAAAGGAAACAAATCCACCATCATAATCTTCATACTCAGTAAGATAGCATTTGTTTCCAGTCATGTGCCTTGAGCAACCACTGTCAATAACTCCTTTTTCCTTGTACTCTTTCTGTTGTGGGTTGCCCTGCACATAAAATAAGAGAATTAGACTCTTTTGGGGATCCAAGCCATTATAGACTTGGATCTGCCTCGTGCATCAATGTAAGAATATTTCTTGAAAGTATTTGATGCACTACTGTTTTTGGCTTTCCAAACCCAGCAAGCTGAGGCCTTAACAACATTAACCCCTTTTCCCTTATTTTCACTTACTACTGCTCTATCCCTAGCAGTAGTATCTTTTACCCTGACAGTATTAACCTTTTTATTGAAAATACTGTTTTTGTATTCTGAATACTTGTTAAATGGCCTTGTGACTTGTGAATATCCCCTTTTATAAGCATTTGATATTGATCTAGGATGATTCACAGTTGGTTTTGAGCCAGCAGTATTAACTGGTCTGACAGCAGTATTAACACTTGCACCAGCAGTATTAATTTTGCCAGACTTGGTTAATACTGCTTGTGGAACAAATCTTCTATTAGGATGAGGGTGAGTCATTTTATTAGAAAAGTTCTTGTGATTCACCCTACTTGAGTTGTTCCACACTGGACTTATAACCTTTTTATCACACACATAATGGAGATGCTCAAAACTACCACAAACAAAACAAGCTTTATTAATCATTTTAAAGTCACTTCCTAGTTTTTGGGACATAAGATTGTTCCAGTTTCTTTGGTTCCCTCTAGGATAGTGTTTGTTTTGTTTAGATGTTTCTACCTTCTCTACTGTTTCCCTAGCAGACTTAACAAGTTTTATCTTTTCAGTGCTAGAACTAACAGTTTTATCCTTAGGTATAATTTCTACCTCACTTTCATCATCAGAATTCCAATCCTCAATGACTGGAGGTCTAAAGCTGTTCTTCCTAACAGTTTTAGGTTCTACTGCATCACCATTTCTTTTTACACCAGCAGACTCATAATTTGACTCAACTGTCTTAACATTACTAGGTGTAACAATAGTAGTAACATCCATATTCTCACTTTCAACTATTTCATCCATAAATATTAGATCAGGTTTGCGAGGTATGAAATTCTTTGTAAAAGGTGGGGGAACTGCATGATATCCCTTATCAGATTTGGACTTATTATTCTCCTTATTTTCTAACATCTCAGATGAATTCACAAAGCTTTCTACTGCAGGAGAAGCTCCAGTAGAAGAAGCTGCATTGTATCCTAGTCCAGTTTTAAACTTGTCAATGACTTGACTTTCCAGCAAATTATTCAAAGATTTAGATGAATTTTGAAACTTCTTTAATGTTAGTTTTAACTCATCTCTCTCTTTTTTTGCTTTTTCCAAATGCTTTTTGTTTTCAACTAAAGCAGTGTCTCTTAGTTTGACTTTAAGTTTTAAAACATTAATGCTTTCTTCAAACACAACCTTATTTTTCTTATAGTGAGCTAGTCTAGCTTCTACCATCAATGCAAATTTTATAGGATGCTCTTCCTCAGCTTGGTAGCTCTAGTCATACCCTCCAATTCCATCTTGAGCAACCAAGGCATTTTCAGTGGTAGTTTCCACTGTCATAGTTCTTCTATTATTCTCTCTTCCTCTGTTTTCCTGATTTCTAGGAACTCTACATTCTCTTGCAAAGTGACCATATTTAGGAACTCTACATTCTCTTGCCTTTAGTCTTGTCAAATCCAACTCTTTAACCATTTACATCTAAATTCCTGTCTGTCCTCTGGATGAATCTCCTATCTCTAATTGTCAGCATGGCCATTTCCCATTGTAAAACTATTTCTTCTAAGTCTCAGGATCAATTGTTCTAAGATCCTCACATGCAAGTTGAGGAGAGTTTGGGCTGACTAGCTAGAAAAGTCACATATCAAATCATCACTAAGGTTATCTCCAGATGTAGGGTTACATTGAGTATGAGCAGCACTAACAACATAAGCAGTGTTATCTGCTTCATTTGTGCTGCTGTTGCAGTTGCTATTAGTGCTGTTAGAGGACACAAAAGCCACATTTTATGGATTTTGGCTTGTACTTGATAATTCTGCAAGTTCAGGTTCATATATCTTCATGTTGTTGTACAAGTTATCCAAACTGATGGTCTTTATCTCCTCTTTGTTCCTCCAGATTAAAGCACGAGTCTTCCATTTAGATGGAAGACTTCTCAATAGTTTTAAGTTCATGTCTTCTTGTGTAATAACTTCACCTTGGATCTCCAACTGACTAATAAGTTTTTGTAACCTGTCAAAAGTTTGATCCATTGTTTCTGAGCTTGATCTTGAA
Organism: Tanacetum coccineum; assembly: GCA_026074375.1. Lineage (NCBI taxonomy): Eukaryota > Viridiplantae > Streptophyta > Magnoliopsida > Asterales > Asteraceae > Tanacetum > Tanacetum coccineum. The sequence continues at coordinate 21,562 of BQNB010084375.1, read as the reverse complement.
AAGTTCTCATATTGTTGCTTGAGTATAGTTCTCTGAACTTTCTTGGATTCCTTGTTTCCTTCATACCTCTTCTCTATGGCTTCCATGAGTAGTTTTACATCTTTGTATGAATGAAACTCCAGTTGATCCTTATTTGGGATGCCATCACAGAGTTCCTCAGCTTTCAACTCAATCCTCATGATCTGCTTTCTTCTGCAGTAGTAGGTTCATATTCTTGCTCAGTTTCTCCAACGGTTCTCTTCAGCATTTTGTTACCATTCATAATTACTTCCCAGAGGGAGTAATCAGTCATGAGAAAGTATTGTTCTATCCTCATTAACCAGAGATCATAATCTCTTGGGTTAAGGATAGGAGTCTTGCAGTCAGAGTTGTAGAAGTAGTTTCTGCCTCCATCTTATCACTGAGAAATAGATCTAGTATATATTGTTTGTTTCTTCTTATTCAAAGCTTCACAACAAGCTCTGATACCACTTGTTGATCCCAATGAACAGATCTTAAACTCCTTAGCTTGATGTAAGGTTTAGTATCCTTGGATAAATCCAAAGGTACTAAGACTGAAACTTTGAGTGTATGATATAAACTATGCGGAATCTAGTTTATACCACTAAGAAGAATAACAGTAATGAATGTTTAACACACAGAAATACAACCAAAAACAATAAGCTCCAATATATTAATACGAATACTCAAAAGTATTAGGGTTACAGAAAACCTTGAAGCTATGACAATGACTCGTTTTTGTATATCTAATTCTATACCCTAGGACCTCCTTTTATACACCAAGGAGTCCTACAAGGCTTACAATACTTTCCTAAGTTATCATGATCTTTTAAACAAATAACTTATACATATCTTTTACAAAAATAACTCAATACTTATCTTCGTAAGTATTCTTGTTCTCCAAACAATCCTTATCTCTTTACTTGTCTTTATCCTTCTTGACAGTAGTAACTCTTCTAGCAGTTGTAATCCAGCAACATTAACTTTTGTACCAGCAGTACTAATAAACATAAGCAGTAGTAACTTTAGTACTAGCAGTACTAATATATACTAACAGTAGTAACTGTGTACTAGCAGTCTTAACTTTACTACTAGCAGCACTAACTACTTAGCATATATTTCAATAAGATCACTAACAGTACTAACATTGTACTGATAGTATTAACTTTCCACTAACAGTCTTAACTACTTAGAGTATTTGCTTAATAGCAGTAACATTCACCTGAGCAGTAGTAACTTCAAGAAGCCTTTTTTATCCCAACACTATGTGCAATATGATACCATTTATCAAGACTTTATTTATCCTTTATACTCATTGACTTTGGAAAACTTAATTATGCTTCCGAAACGTTTTAATTTCATTTGAAATCTTGTAAGACTTATCTATTTTTAATAAAGGCAACGAGTTATGATTTTCAAAACGTCTATTAGTGGTCGTTCTCTCGTACTTTGTGTAATGTATATTATGACATCACGCCCTCGGACACGTATTCTGTCCAGGCCCGTCTATGGGTGTGACAATGTTTGCATTAATTTTGCTTCTTCTTCGTGAGACATGGGTGTGTCATCATCATTGCAATCAACAGTTGAGTGATTACCTCAACAGATATTGCATTCGGCTCGAGATTTTTCTTTCATTTCTTTATACTAAGCATTCATCTTTATGGCCATGACATCTATTCTTGCCATAGTTTTTTCAGTATTAGAATTACTATTGCCTTCATCGGCGAAAGCTAAAGTTTTTCGAGCATAAGTTTTGGGCTTTTGATTTTTAGCCCAGTCAAGTTTGAGTAGGAATTTATCTTTGAGGAGTTGATAAGATTGAGTGGTTTCATCAAGACCATGATAGAAAATTTTAATTATATTGCCTTTAGTCAGACTATGTCCATGACAATTTCTGAGTAATTCTTTCATGTGAAGCCATACATCAGTGAGAGTTTCATGTTCATTTTGAGAAAATCCTTCGATATCTCCGAGAGGTCGATCGAATAATGCTGGGGGGAAAATCTACTTATAAAATTTGTTCGAAGTTCATCCCAGGATTCGATAGTTCATTCGTAAAGTTCATCTAACCAGGTTTTTGCTTTTCTAGTGAGTAATAGGGGAACCATCATAAGCCAGACAGCCTCGGTTTTGGTTACTTCTTAGGATGTGTTTGTAAGGATCAGTTTTGTTGCGACCATCAAATTGGTTTCCTTTGACAAGGGTCAAATGATTACCTTTGATTGCAAACTCATTAGTAGTTTCGGGTATTGTAATTGCTGGACCTTGAGTAGGTGCAACAACACGGTTAGTTGCCCACATGGGTTCATCGTCAGCATTAGCCAAGGTATCGTAAAGTTTAATAAGTTTGATGAAGAATCAAAAATGAGAGATATCGAGGATAGGTGGGAATATTTCTCTAGGATTTCAGGTCATTCGTCTTTTCATTCGATTGGGACTCTTTTGTTTCGTCTACATCTTCGATTTAAGGTTCTTTCGGGTTCGGATAATGGTGTAAGAGGTTCATTATCGGAAGCACGCACATGCATCCAAAGTCAACTATTGAGGAAGGGTACGGTAGATAAGAGAGCAAAATCGAAATCAAAAGAGATCAATTTTGTTTTCTAAGCAAGCAAGTGCGATGCACAAAATATATTGTGCGGCGTACTTAGTTCAAAAATTTTGAATTTTTATATTTTTGATGAAATAGATTGGGAATCTGTAAAAACTTATTTTTAATTTTAATTTTGAGGCGAGAATGACGTTTTAAGGGAAAACGTCACGAAGAGCTGGAAGTACGGCGGGTTCTTTTTCGAAAAATGGGTTTTTGTTTTTGAGTGAGGTTTGAAAGATTCTGGGTGATTTGTTATGGTTTCGGTATTACTTGTGGTTTGTTTAAATTTGGATTTTTGTTAACGTTTTAGAAAAAACGTCACGTTTTGGTGAAAGTGTGGTGTACTTGTGAAAAAGTACGCTGGGTTCTTGTTTTTGGTAATAAGTGCGGCGCACTTAGAAGTAAGTGCGGCGCACTTTCTGCAACAAAAGTCACAGAAAGTCTGCACATTGCTTATTATCAAGGAAAAAGTTGTTATGATTCGTTTTAATTACTTAAAAATGTTTATAGAACAAAATGAAGTTTCCGACAGCGGCGCCAAAAACTTTGATGTGTAAGGAAAGCTTTAAATTTATAATAACTAGTTTTACCGATTTTTAAACCAACTACACGGGTAAAGTATAACTCACGTATGTAATATAACTTTTTAAGGTAAGACCAAGCCGTTCACAGGGACTTGTTTATGTTCTACGAAACTTAGAATTCAAAACGGATATAAAGCACTTTTTAAGCAAATAGAAAATAAGCAAATTCAATAATAAGGAAATATGACTACTTGGATAGTATCAATAATTCAGTAGCAATGGTGATTAACATGATCTCAATTCATTTATAATCCACAAAAAACTATTTTCATCAAAAGAGCGTTTTCACAAATTACCGTTTTAACCCAAGACTTGCGTTTGATTGACCAAGAAAAAGTGTTTCCACTAATTAACCAAGTCACTACGATACAAAATCTATTTTGTTTATCAATTAACATAAGCGGATTCCTCCAACCAAATGATAAAGAATCGTAGACAAATCCGTAAAACCATATAATACAAAATGGGTCTTTCGACCTATACCATCATGCATATACAATCAAGATTGATAAACAAAGCTTATAAGATCAAGCACATTAGGATCTATATCTATACATATTATTAAAAAGGAGTTTATGATGATGTCATTTTGAATAGGTGGCATGCAATTAGGCTATCAAATAAAAGTTTGATGATGTCAAAAATTCTACTTTTTAATTTAATACTTTACTAAATTAACATACGGTATATATTTTTTTCTTTTTTACTTTTTCCTTTTCATTTTCCTGTTTGTACACTCCTTGAAAGTAGGTTTGCAGTAGTTTTTTAGCCACTTTCTTGAAAATATGATATGAGCTCTTTAACCAAGAATTTGAAATTCAAATCTATCTCATATTTTTTTAATCTCAATTTGCAACTAATTTTTTTTTCTTTGAGGTAAGCTTTAGTTCACAGTTTTTTAAATGTATGTTAGAAGATTTATTTTCAAGATCGCTTAAATTATTTATCCAACTTTAGATATTTCATCATAGGATTTCAGTTAGAATTGAATGGATATCTGATGTGTTTGTGTTTTCATCTGTAGGCGAGTTGATTGGGGTTTTTTGTTTATAGTTTACATCAACAAAGGTAATCTACTTTTATTGAATCTATTCAATATGGTCTATAAACTTCGACGCATCTATCTTGGTTTTGGATCGATTGTTTGTAGTTCAAGGATGTCATTGTTTTGTCTTCATTGGTTTCTTACATGCTAAGGTTATTGGTGAAGAAGATGAGTCAATATATAATTTGAATTTTGAAGCATTGTTTCTATTCAATGAGGTGTGTTGTCTGCACACCAGATGCTTGATAAAATGTCACATTGAACATCAACAACAATACAATAGAATTTAAAGTACTTTCTTTATACTCTACTTTTTTATTATTTTCTGCCTGATTTAACTAACTTTTCAAGTTCACGTGTACGGATTTTTCTATTATTTAGCTCTGTTTGACATGCATGGTTTCTTTTAACAACTGAGGCAGCAGACTTTTCAATATACCATTCACCAAGAAAATCTCATAACCCGTATGTTTATCGGAAGAGACATACGAAGTGTACTTGGATCGAAATCTCATATCCCATATGTCTATCAAGAGACCTTTCAAGAATGGTTTGTATGGATTACGGAAAATGCCATTATACTAATTAAGATTTATTTCTTTTTGTATTTGAATCATTAAGTTCATTTTGTTTCTTATTTCAGCATGCTATATGTTGGATTGGAGCGTTTGTTACAACCAGATATGCTTTATAAATGTCACTTTGAATCATCAAACTTGTAACAATACCAATCCCGAATTTAATAGTACTTTACTCTATACTCTCTTTCTATTGTTTTGCTGCCCGATTTGTACTAAACATTATCAAGTTTTTTAGACATTTTTATTGCAATAGATTGATGATTTGTTTAGTGAGTTGTTCCCATGTTACACAACGGAGGATGTTGTGTGGATGTGAATTGTAGATAGGGGACTCATTATTAAATGAGGCGCGAATGGCCATTCTTTCATTAATTATAACATCATTATTAAGTTTGCAGCAAGGTTAGGTGTTGTTCATGTAACAATATTGGCATAACTTAATGTAATTTTTATTGGTATACTTTTAAATAGGTGTCTATGTTAAGTCAAAATCCATATGGGTATACTTTAAAATAAATGTTCTTATAACCTTATTTTTGCTATGTCATGGCTCTGATTTTGTGTATGGGTATCTTTTAATATTCAACACTTAATCCAATGAAGAGACAATTCTTTAAGCCACTTGGTAAGTAATAAAAGTTATATAGCAGGTTGGGTTGGGTAAGCCTTAAAACACTGCTATTAATATGGGTCAACATAAGTACTTTTGTAGGCTTGGTTGGGTAAGCCTTAAACACTTTTTTGTCATTTATTTCAAAGCTTTTTGGTATATAATTAACGTGATAGTTAAATTTCCGATAGAAATTTTAAGTATTGATCAAATTATTGCTTTGTAGGGATAACTTGATTATCTGTATTCTTCTATGAGAGGGTCAACGGAAAAAAATGTGTTGTAACGAGAAAGGATGGCATTATGATGGCGACTGTGAACGTACTCTCCATGTTCAGGAGATTCAACATCGGGTAAAATGTACTGATCAATTAAGAGGTACCTTCAATCCTTATGCCATCTGTTAGTTTGATTCTAATAGTGTTACTTTCTTGTGTTCTTTATAGATTTTGATGAAATTGCTGAGGGTAAATTGATTAATAATCTTAGTTGTTTCTTATACTTAATTTTGATGAAAGGCCTTGAATCGTCAAGTGGCTTCTTTACCTCACATAATGTGCATAATAAACATATACAATTTGAGTTTACAAGATTTACAACAATATCACCGGATACAATATGACTTTTAATAATTTTCAACAACAGCTTTCACTTGATAGCTTATGACTATTTTATGTTGAAATAATTTGTGTCACATAGTTACCCTAATAGAATACTCTCACGTGTACGGATTTTTCTATTATTTAGCTCTGTTCGACATGCATGGTTTCTTTTAGCAACTGAGGCGGCAGACTTTTCAATATACCATTCACCATGAAAATCTCATAACCCGTATGTCTATCGGAAGAGACATACGACGTATACTTGGATCGAAATCTCATAAACCGTATGTCTATCGGAAGAGACCTTTTAAGAATGGTTTGTATGGATCGCGCAAAATGGCATTATACCATAGGCAGTAGCTAACTAAAACAAAAGAATTGGGTTTAGGTAATGTGTTTCTTTCCATCTTAAGAATTTTCAATATCACATGTGTGACAGTAGAAGTCATCTAAATAATTTTGGCTTACTTCTTTAGCACTATTATGATATTATGATGCTTTTCTATATGATAGAGAGGAAGGGGTCATTATAGCTTTGCTAGCTCGGTTACAGTTTTGAGTTTCTTTTTTTCTTATGATGTAATTTGTGACCATTTGTTAGTTTCAAGATAATGAGGATTTCCAAGTTATTTGTCGTGTAAACGGACTTTGTTTTGGATCATTACTAATAGATGACGGTTATAGAAAAAAATTAGAACAATGCTTATGTTGGAATATGGCAGTCGAAATAACACGAATACATTACGAATATGTGAGCCTATTGGGGGCACACACGTTAATACACAGAGAACACGTTTTATACTTCAAGTTTTATATAAATCACAAGGACTATAAATGAACAACAATCGAACCCCTAAGGCGTGGTCGGTTTCCTAATGCGGAGTAAGAAGGGGTGTTTGTTCTATATGGTTTGATAAAGGCACAACGGAAAGGAAATTTGTAAAATGGGATAGGAATTGTATACTAGTTGAATGTGGCTAGGCATAAAAGGGTTATAAATACCCATCACCCCATAGCCTCATTCATTCCACTCGACATATTCTAAATCCCTTAAAATCGTTTTCGGGTTTTCTTTGTTTCTTTGTTTTCCAGCCGATTTCAACATCTTCTTAGTTTGAGATTTTCGGTTCATTGTTTCACATAGAATTCGATTATACTTTCAAGGTGTTGTTTGATCTTGCTTGTTTCTTCCTAGCTTGACATGACAAGTTACATACGTGGTATTTGAAGGGTACAATCTGTTCGAAGGTTAAAAACCTAACAGGGTTTCGAGTTTTTGTCTTATTCGTCAGGTAATTCGGTTGGAATTAGGGTTTTGTAGTAACTTAATTCGGTTCTTGTTTCATTCGGTTATAGTTCAAAGGGTTATGATGGTAATCGAATTAATACAAAGGTTGTTAGTTAGTGGAGTTAAGCCTAGCATAGCTTAACGTGTTTGGTTGACGTGATTGTGTGAGCAACCGTAGAGGCAATTACTTTAATTGCTTGTTCGTTTTTCTTGATCATATATTAACAAAAGGTGTAGCGTTGCTATTTTACTTTTTATTTGTGGTTAACCTTAGTATTATCTAGGTCTATCGCCTGCGCTACTCGAGGTAAACTAGTTACATTGGTATTTAAATCCCAACAGTTGGCATCACGTGCCACTGTCTTTAAGCTTTATGTGTTACACGTTTTGTTTCATTATACGGTAGTGTACATGCCTATATTTTAATACATATGTCTATGATCTGCTGCGTTCTAATATTTTATATTATGTATTTACTAGTAAAAAATATGACAACAATATTTAGATTCTTTGCCATAAGAATTAATTAAAATAAGTAGACATTGAATCCTGAAAATATTATAGGTTAATATAGGTAAAGGAAAATTAAGATTGTTAAATTTCAGCTTGAATGATCCTTTTTAATTAATTGCCTATTTCGGCTATAGACCCATCAATACAATTTAGTCATGTATGTATAGTTGATTTGAATGGGGCGATCTAGGCAACTTTAGCAGAAACCTTAGGTGAGGGTTTATGGTTCTCCATTTGGGGAAGACTGCGAGAGAACTCGGACTTTTTACATGTGTGATGTATGCTTAATGTATCTTTTGATTATGAATCTTTGCTATGCATGATTATTCAAATGTACTAATTGGTTTACGCGCTAAATTATAATAAGCCAATATGACTAAAGCTGTCTGTGAAATGTAGTCTATTAATTTTACACCGCACAATGCAATGGGATAGTGACCAACAATTTGTTTCGTTGGAAAACTGTTTTTTGTAACCAAATTAATAAGGATTAAACTATGAAACTTGTTTTTCATGAATTAAAAACATGGAGATATGGGACTTTTGGGATAAGTACCAGCTCATCACTAGACAGATACAAGAGAAGCTTTAGGCACCAGGGTGGGTTGTTTGGGTGGGGGTGGTTCGGTTGTTGGGGGTTGTTATTGGGTTGTGGTGGGGGCGATTGTTCGGTGGTTGGTTCATCATAATTTCTAAACATTTTGGGGTTTGGGTTTGGGTTCGGGGGGGTTGTTTGGTTGTTGTGGGTTGAGGTTTTTTTTTTAAGTAATTCCCTAAAGAAATAAGGTAGTTTTAATTACGCTTCGCGCTGACTTTTTCTCCGCTTATTTGCGTGCTATCGATCTGGAGATACCGTTGGAAACTATGGAATGTCACTTCAGTTGTATTATTAAAAGTTTTAAATTAGTGTAAACAAAGTAGTTTACATGCTTTTGTACACGTTTTGAAACATTTATGTGAATACCCTTAGGATTTAGTCTTATGCCACCAATGTAGAACTCGTGCACTTTGGTTTGAGTCTCTTGGTCAGACCTGGACCATACCACCCATGGTGAATTTCGTTACTGTGTCAGACTTTGACGATTTTCTACAAGTTCTCGTTTTGTTGACTTAATTCGAAGTCTCTTGGTCAGATCCTGGAGAGGCAATAAAGATGATACTCAACATGCTTCTTAAACATTATTCCAAGCTGACTAATGTTTTGCAAGTATATAACTCTAAGAAGTTGCATAAATTGCAATTAACGTCGACGGTTACATCTTGCCCCACTTGTTTACATCCTAGTCAGACTTGGGGTATAGTGGGACTGCAAGTTGGATATTAGCTTAATTAGTAATTTAATTGGGTAGTGAATTTATTAAGACATTTAATTCATCGAATAATACTAATTGTTAGAACTTTTATTGTAGATGACTACTCAGTCGGAAACAATTCGGTATTTAGGAGTTACTTTCGAGAAACAAAAAAACTAACTTGGACCCAACTTCATTGATTGGTACAGAAAACTGTTTGGTACTTTCAATTGAAGACAGGAATATTACCGTTGAGCATTCCTATTCCTGTTGCACCTAGTCTGCACCTCCTGGAAGCAAATTCCTACTGAGGACCTTGCAGCTATGCTGCTATGGGTTAAAGGGCCAAAAGGAAGATGCTGTGCTCATGATGTTGATGGTGGACAGAATCCAACGAAATTAGCTCATATTGTGCTTAGTGAATGCCTTTCAGGAATAAAAGCTATGTTTTCAACCAAGTGAACAGGAACTTCTGCAGACTATGAGAAATTTCAAACTTGCAGCAGGGAGGAAGGTCAATCGGTTAAGCTCCACGTTTCTTAAGATGAAGGGGCTACATTGACAATTGGAGTCGACTCGGATCCACCAAGTCGGTCAAAATCTCTGCAGTGAGGTCTTATCTTAGTCTCTCTAAACAAGGATTTTACCAGCTTCGTGCAGAATTTCAATATGAAGGATGGGGAAGGACGGTTGAATGACTTTACTTGCCCATGCTTATGCTGAATGAAGAATCAGCTGCAAAGAAAGCTGCTTAATCATGCACTTCATGCAATATGAACAGGGAAGGGTTCAGAAAACCAAAAGAATAACTCCGCATCAAAGTGGTAGAGGAGGGTAAAGGTAAAGTAAAGAAACAGGATGGGCTATGCTATAACAATGTTCCATTTGCTCCTAAAACTAAGAAGTTCACCACTAGAAGGATAACCCAGCAAATGACGCCATTTGTCACCAAGTGGTGCGAAGATGGGCATGGAGAAGGAATGTCCCGGTATTCACCGAGTTGAATGAAAAGAAGAAGCTACCACAGGCGAGCCTAGCCGCCTTCAGGTATTTTCACACTAGCACCTCTACTCATTCCTAGTAAATTTGGCTTTATGACAATGGTTGGTGGTACTATATTTTGTTTTTGTATGTACTCACCTCAGGCGTCTCCGTAGGATATTAGGGAACTGAACCAGTGAGCTTCTAAGTCTGTAAGTGGGCGACGCGATGGTCTTCGTGCTAGTCGTTGACGCAATTGGAACTATCATTTAAGAGCTTCCCTAGTTGGATTTGTTATTGTCTTGAACAATTGTTCATTTGTCCTTATCATAGAGGTGTTTATTTATGTTTGTGTTTGTTTGACGATGGTTTTATTAATGTTTTGATGATAACAATGTTATTTCAGTTTCAAAGGATAATTTCGTGTATTTTATGGCTGTTCAAGGTTGATGGCATTTTGAAATTGATATTCCTTGTTTCTAATACAAACGATAGTTTATGTATGAAATTGACTAATAAAGGAGCCAAAATTATTTTGACTCTTCTCTATTGTGCACTGTGTCTTGAAAACATTAGCAAGAAAAGCATTGAAAAGTGCCAATTGATGGACATTTCAATTCTATTGACATTGGGGGGGGAAAGTCATTAGGAAAATGTTGGTTTTCATGTTGTCTGGTAAGATGGCTAGGAAAACTTATTCACATAGGTGGAAAGGCTAAAGATCTCTTGGATATACACAAGATGTATATGCCCATTTAGGATAGTGTCAAGAGAGGAGCTAGCTACTTCGTCACTTTCACTAACGACTTTAGTCGTTATGGTTATGTTTACTTGCTGAAACATAAAACATGAAGTGTTTGAAACTTTAAGGTATTTCAAAAGGAAAAGTAGAAAAAACCAACTCTGTGGAAGACGATTAAGTCAATACGTTTGATCGTGGAGGTGCAATATATGGTCAAGAGTTTTTGGATATCTAAGGAGATGGGATCCATTGCCCATCGCACTCCTCCCTACACGCCGCAAAACAATGGAGTGTCAGAGAGGAGAAATCGAACACTGCTAGACATGGTTCGATCAATGATGAGTCAAAAACGCACTCTATCCAAATTCTTTTGGGAATATGACTTGAGACTGATGCATGCATTCTCAACATGGTTCCTACGAAGAAGGTAGAAAAGACTCCATATGAGATATGGCATGGGCAAGCCCCTAAGCTGTCTTACTTAAGAGTCTGGGGTTGTGAGGCGTTTGTTAAGCATGATACACTTACCAAACCTGACAAGCTTGACCCTAGATCTTTTAAGAGTATCTTCATAGGATACCCAAAGGAAACAATGGGATATTCTTTCTACAGCCCATCTGAGAATAAAGTGTTTGTTGTCGGGAAATGATGAGTTCTTTTGAGTCTAAGCTCTTGGATCTGAATAGCTAGTGGGAGTGAGGAAGATCTTGAAAGAAGGAATTCAAGAAGAAGATACAAGTCCTCTGTAGGACACTAGCTTAAATCACGAATGAGGATGATCAGAAATTGATGAACTCAAAGTGAATCTAGATCCCATTCGTATAGCCCCAAGGACAGCCGTCCCACGATGATTGTGTTTGTAAATGATATGAGGAACATGTAGTTAGGGAGATCTCGGTGATAACCGCCTAACTATAGAGTGCTTGCTGGATCTGAACTCTAAAGATAATGGCTTGATGCGATGAAAAAAAAAAAAAAAATGTGGAACTGCATTCCATGAAAGACATGATGTATGGTCTAGTGAGCTTTCCACTGCTTGATCGTTGCGTAGCAAGAGGCTTTTAAGAAAAAGCACTGACATGGATGGTGCAGTATACATCTTTAAAGCTCTGTCTTGATAGACAAAGAGGCCTCTTCACTCAAACCTACGGGGTTGATTATGAAGAAACCTTTTCTCCTGTTGCAGACATTAGAGCTATAAGGATTCTCATAGCTATAGCAGCGTACTATGACTATGAGATATGGCAAAATGTGATGTCAAAAGCCTTTCTCAATGGACATCTTGTGAAGACGTCTTATATGGAGCAACTGAGGGTTTGTGAATCCAAAATATCATAACCATGTATGCAAACTTAAGCGTTCCATTTATGGACTTAAGCAAGCATCAAGGCAATGGAATAAGCGATTTGATGATGAAATCAAGAAATTCGGTTTCGCTCAAAATCCTGATGAGCCATGTGTATACCTGAAAGCTAGTGGGAGTTATGTCGCTATCCTAATTCTATATGTCGATGACATATTGCTCATGGGAAACAACTTTCAATGTCAAGATGTAAAATCTTATCTTGGAAGAAGGTTTGCTATGAAAGATTTAGGGGATACTGATACATATCTAGGAATCATTATCTATACGTGATAGGTCAAAGGGGTTAATTGGTTTTAATTCAACAGTGCTCTAATTGACGAAAATCTTGAAAAGATATTATATGGAAAAATTCCAAGCGTTGAACGATCTAATGCAAGAAAAGTCTAAATTAGAGTAAGTCAAAGGGTTGCTTCAACGGCTGTGCTGAGAAACAGGCATGACATGAATAATTCCTCTACGCTTCGGCAATAGATCTATTATGTATGCGTGAGAGATGTATCGTTGACTGTTGGTTTTGCACATAAAGACAGCCGATTTCACAGAATCGGGGTGAAGAACATGGATGCAGTTTTAAAATATTCATAAGTATTCTTCGCAATACTAAGGAAATGTTTTCTGGTAATATGGAGGTAATTTGGATAACGAAAGCTCAGAGTTTCTCTGTGCTAATCGATGCTGGTTATTGACGGATTGCTGACAACCTAAAGTCCGCAGACTGGATATGTGTTCGTTCTAAATGGAGGATGATGTTGATTGGAAAAGTAACTAAAACAAAGTATTTTCTGCATACCTCATCTACAAATGCTGAATATATCGATGCTTTTGATGCATCGAAAGAGACTGTATGGATTCGTAAAATTCATTTCTAGCTTGGCATGGACCCAAATTGAGAAACCATAAGTATGTATTGTGATAATATTGGATCCATTATAGCATAGGAAAGATGATCGGAGTCACTACGGGTGCAAGACATTTGGGCAAACAATTCACTATCTTCGCGAGGACCATTAACGTATGGATGCATGTGTGGATAGAAAAGATTGACACAGATGATAATTTAGCTGACCTCCTTCACAAAAGCTTTGCATTCCCTAAAGCATTCCGAATTAAACTAGGATTATCGGATTGTTGCCAAGCTAGTAGTTTCATGTAACTCTGGTTGTTTGAGTAGTATTTGGGATAATTTTGGAATTGCTAAGACCGTTTTTAATTTATGAAGAATAAAGGATCCTTGGATTTGTCTATCATTCATATAACAATGTTTTCTATTTTTGCATGTCTTAATCCTTGAATGATTCATATTCTAAATTTGTCCTATTGTCTGTTTAACAATATGGGAATTTTGTTATGTAAGGAAATGTGGTGTTGGTTATATTCTTTGAATATTGGCTGGTTCCCACAATCATATGTATTACATGGGATGAATATTGGATACCAACTTCTCGATCATTTACTTTCTTTGGATCTCATGTCATGAGTATAAAATAGTCGAAATGGTTGATAAAGTGATAAGATTATCCTTAGACTTGAGATGCAAGCAAGTTCTGTATGTGTGGAGATCACTTTGTGATTATAGCCAAACGCTGTCTGAAATACAAGGGTAGTTATAAACAGCTATTTTCTCGGAAGTGGTATGTGAAGCATCATCCACAAACACTTGTAGTCATTAAAGGTTGTGTTCCTCTCCTTGCAAACTGTGCGAAAGATACATTGACCCTTCCGATTTTAATATATAAAAATGACATGGCCGTTCCAATGGGTTAATGTAATGTTGTATTTTAATTCACATTTGGTATATTGAATTATTTCTATTAACGAGAAAAAAAGTTAAATATTGGAATGACTTTGGATCATAACCATGGTTTTACACGGTATCTGTCAACAAAGGGAATGATTATTAAAGCAAGAAATTTATAAACCATTAATACACTAAGATTGTTTTTGAAACTCTTATTGCATAATATTTTCTCTAATGAAAAAATAATTGTGTGGTGTTGCTAGACTTAGACCATTATAGGTATGAGTGAATTACTATTATTTAATTTAATATATTACTCTTATATTATTATGTGGCTACTCCCGACTCCCAAGTGGGAGCATGTTGGAATTGGCAGTTCGAAATAACGACGAATACATTTTGTTATGTGAAGCTAATTGGGGGCTCAACAGTTAATAGGAGAAAGTTTTGTTAACTTAGTTGTATTAAATCACAAGGCTATAATTGAAAACAAACACTCGAACCCAAGGGTGGCCGCGTTTTAATGAGGAATAAGAAGGTGGTGTTTGTTCTAATGGTTGTAAAGAGAACTCAAGGAAAGGGAATGTAATGGGACTAGGACTTTATCTCTAGGTGAATGTGGTAGGCATAAAAGGGTTTTAAATACCATCACCCCATAGCTCAATTCATTCATGACATATTTGAATCCATTTAAATTCGTTTCGGGTTTTCCTTCTTTCTTTCTTTTCCAGCCGATTTCAACATCTTCTTAGTTTTAGATTTTCGGTTCATTGGTTCACATTGAATTCGATTATACTTTCAAGAGGTTGTTTGATCTTACTTGTTTCTTCCTAGTTCGACATAACAAGTTATACACGTGGTATTTGAAGATCAATCTGATTCGAAGGTAAAAACCTAAAAGGGTTTTCGCAGTTTTTTGATTTATTCGGTCCAGGTTAATTCGGTTGAATTTAGGTTTTGTAAACCTTTAATTCGGGTCTTGTTTATTCGTGTTCTTTGTTCATGTAGGGATTTGCGTGGTCAATCGGAATTACTACAAAAGGTTGTTAGTAGTGGAGTTAAGCATAGCATAGCTTAACGTTGTTCGGTTGACGGTGTTGTGAGAACGTAGAGCAATAAGTATTTTAGTTTTTGTTTCGTTTTCTTGATAATTTGTGACCATTTGTTAGTTTCAAGATAATGAGGATTTCCAAGTTATTTGTCGTGCAAACGGACTATGATTTCGATTATTACTAATAGATGACGGTTATAGAAAAAAATTGGAACAATGCTTATGTTAGACTTATTTTAATCAATGATGACTTTTGCAAGAAGATTTTGTAAAAAGGAAGATAAGTATTGATTTATAATAAACGTTATAGACATGTATTAAGTTGTTGAGACTTACATTAAATGTATTTTTTTATGGTTCAAGCAAATTTATAGTTTTCTCTTTAATCTTGAGTAAGTTTGTGGTTCAAGCAAATTTATAGTTTTATCTTTTTTTATGGTTCAAGCAAATATATAGTTTTATCAATCATGCATTTTGATATCATTAACTATTAAGCTTCTTTTTGCAGGTTTATATAATGAAGCTTTATTTCCGTTTAGCAGTTATATCAAGATCAAGGCTTTCATTTTTAGGCAAAATTATGGTTTTACGACATGCCTTGTTTATCCATAAGTATGTATCACACGTCATTTTTTCAAGTCATTTTTCAGTTCATTTTTGCAGTTTTGTTTGTATACTTCTGTTAAGAGAACTCTCTAAGTTTTATAGTGTTGGCAATTGTAAACTTTGGTTGATTGAAATATATCTTTCATAACCATAAGCAATTTGGTATCTTTTGTTTCAATATTCAAAACATATGTTTGTGCAAATTATCCAAACATCAACTATTACACGTAATTTCTTACGTTGAAATGTAGGGTTGCAAACGAACTAAACGCTCAGTGAACATTTCATGAATCGTTTGGTAAAAAGTTCGTTTATGTTCGTTTATCTATTAAATGAACGAACATAAACATTATTTTACGTTCGTTTAGTTAAATGAACGAACATGAACTAAAGTCACGTTCGTTCGTTTATGTTCGTGAACGTCGGATTATGCGTTCATTAACGTTTGTTTATGTTCATTTATTTATTTATTTCGTATATTATATATTTTAAATGTATACTTTTAAAATTGATATGCGTAAACAAAACAACACTTATAAACAAAATAATATGCATAATTTGATAACTTTTATGATTTTTTTCCTAAGTTCATCTATGTTCGATCGTTTATGTTCGTTTAAGGTTCGTTTAGTTTCTTAATGAACGAACATAAACGAACATGAACAAATCATTTTCTTAATAAATAAACATGAACAAGGAAATTCGTCTGTTTAAGCGTTCGTGTTCGTTTATTTGCTTAGTTAAAGTTAAATAAACGAACATGAATAAGGCTCCGTTCATGTTCGTCCGGTTCGTTTACAGCCCTATTAAAATGTTTTAACTAACTTGTACTGTA